>VSMD01098956.1:0-77784 GCA_008750895.1 Mirza zaza
CCCAAGTGCCCATCAATCCAAGAATGGATTAATAAAATGTGGTATATGTATACCATGGAGTACTATTCAGCTCTAAGAAACAACGGTGATATAGCACATCTTATATTTTCCTGGTTAGATCTGGAACCCATACTACTAAGTGAAGTATCCCAAGAATGGAAAAACAATCACCACATATATTCACCAGCAAACTGGTATTAACTGAGCAGCACCTAAGTGGACACATAGGTACTACAGTAATAGGGTATTGGGCAGGGGGGAGCGGGGAGGAGGGCGGGTATATACATACATAATGAGTGAGATGTGCACCATCTGGGGGATGGTCATGCTGGAAACTCAGACTTGTGGTGGGAGGGGGGGAAGGGCATTTATTGAAACCTTAAAATTTGTACCCCCATAATATGCTGAAATAAAAATAAATAAATAAATTTAAAAAAATAGCAAAAAAAAAAAAGACTAATCAATGATCTAGACAGAGACTCATCCCAATATCCAATATGCCAACTGTCACAGAGAGTTCCAGTAATTAAATTGAAAGTGATGAAGAAGTGAAGTGAAAACTGAAGAATCACATAGGTTAGAAACATAACTAACTTCTTTTTTGTAAGTATGTCAAGTCTCAATTTATTATTTTTTAAAGTAATTACTGAAGATTACCAAAGAATGACACAGAACAGAAAACATAATTGTTACAGATGATTTGTGGAAACAGCATACATCACCTATCTCATTTTAGAACAAATTGTGTAGAGGGGTTGCATACATATAAAGAGGTAGAAATATTTAGGAGCTGTTTTATTGTGTTATTATTATTATTATTATTTATTTCAGCATATTATCGGGGTACAAATTTTAAGGTTTCAAATGATGCCTTTGCTCCCACTCCCCCACAAGTCTGAGCTTCCAACGTGACTATCCCCCAGACGGTGCACATCTCACTCATTATGTATGTATATACCCACCCCCTAACCTCCAATACCCAATTAGTGTAATTCCTGTGTGTCCACTCAAGATCAGTTAATACCAATTTGCTTGTGAGTACATGTGGTGCTTGTTTTTCCATTCTTGGGATACTTCACTTATTAGAATGGGTTCCAGCTCTATCCTGGAAAATACAAGATGTGCTATATCACCATTGTTTCTTAGAGCTGAATAGTATTCCATGGTATACATATACCACATTTTATTAATACACTCATGGATTGATAGGCACTTGGGTTGTTTCCATAGCTTTGCAATTGTGAATTGAGCTGCTATAAACATTTGAGTGCAGATGTCTCTGTTGTAGAGTGTCACTGGATCTTTTGGGTAGATGCCCAGTAATGGAATTGCTGGATCAAATGGTAGATCTACTTGTATCGCTTTAAGGTATCTCCATATTACTTTCCTTAGAGGTTGAACATGAACAGAAATTTTTCTAAAGAAGACAGAATAATGGCTAACAAACATATTAAAAAATGCTCAACATCCCTAATCATCAGGGAAATACAAATCAAAACTACGATGAGATATCACTTATTTCCAGTAAGAATGGCCTTTATCAATTTTCTTCCTAGGAATTTGCATAGGGGAAGATTTATACTAAAATGTGGGACACTGACATTTTACTGGCATTTTAACGATGAGTGGCCTTTATGTATTTGGATAATTCCCACTGAGACCACTTGATTGAGTCACCCAGAGCTAATAGAGACCCCTACGGTGGAAATGTACACCTTATGGGCCTGGTGAAACTCAGATTTATAAACAGATTCAGTGGGGTATTATTGGACATATTTAAAATGTACAATTTGGTGAGTTTTGACACATGCATACACTGGTGAAACCATCAGTGCAGTCACCTACTCATCACCATCACCTCCGAAAGTTTCCTCAGAACCCTTTGTAACTGATCATCCCAGTGGCTCTCCAAAAGAGCCAGCAGATAGTGGCAGAGGCAGCCACTGATCTCTCTGTCACTATATAATCTGCTTTTTAAAATATTTTATAAAATTGGAATCATATACTGTGCACTGTTTTTTGGTTTCTTTTAGTCAACATAATTATTTGTAGATTCTCCCATGTTATTGTATTTATCAACTGTTTGCTCCTTTTTATTGCTGAGTATAGTGTTGTATGGATATACCAACAATCTGTTTATCCATTCATTTGTTGATTGTCATTTGGGTTTTTTCCAGTTTTTGGCTCTTATAAATAAACTACTATGAACATTAAAAAAAAAAAAAGTCCCAAAACAACAGATGTTGGCGTGGATGCGGAAAGATAGGAACACTCCTACACTGCTGGTGGGACTGTGAACTAGTTCAACCTCTATGATGTTCTTTTGGGTGTGAATTAATATACCACATCTTCTAATCAATATCATAAAGACATAAAACTACTTACCTGTTCATCCTAACTGTCCTACCTCCAGCCACAGCAGCTGGACAGCCTGATTATCATCAGGCCCTTCTTCCTCTGAAGGGAGAGCAGTGTGACGTGTTATCTGTCATCTCATCCTGAAACCTGTACAGTGCAAACAGATATTGTGGACTTTTTTGTCAATAGGATGGCTGGGTTTGCCTTGAGGCAAAATTGCAACTGTAGTGCCAGACAGAATAAGAGCAAAGCATGTATCAATGACACTCAAGAAACAAAGCACTACAAAGGAAAGGAAATAATGCAACTATGTATATGTGGCCTTCTTCATACACATAGATTCAGCAGTCATGGGAACTAGCTTGTGTGACTGTGTGTTCATATGTGTGTGTGCACATGTGTGTGTCGGAAAAGAACATCAAGAACTTTTGTAACAGTTTAGTTTTAAACACAGTAAATTTGAAAGGGAGAGAGAGAGCACATACTCATATCTGAGCAGGGGAATAAAATAATCTGCTACTTCAGGATAATTCATCACATCTTCTGCAGGGCAACCATTCAATACCATACAACTGGGGCAAAGAAATTAAAGTCTGGTCTGGAGAAAGCTACTTTAGAATTTGTGGGAGGAGATCAACTGCAAGAGTCTCCACATCTTGGAGACAAACGTGTTATCGAAAACATGGAAATAAGTGAGGGCTTTTTTCTAAATTTAGTTTTTTTCCCCTCTTATACTTTTTGCACACATGCTCCATTAATACAACCCCCCAAGCTGTGTCTGGCATCAGTCTGTAAATCATTAAAAGTATTATAGCAAAAGTGAACTCTTCAGCTTTTCATGAAGTTTTAAAAACACAGTAACTGAGCTTGCAACACTTGTCCTAATCCAAGGATTGGGTGAAGTTCTCTGGAAAGAGGCCTTTGTAGGTGGCAAGGTCTCTGTATTGAAGCCAGTCTGATTCCTTCACTCCCACCAGCTAGCCTGCATCCTGGTGAGCTTCCCCTAACATCATGTCACCTCTTTGTAAGGTAAATTCATCAGATTTTGTTTCCTCAATATTGTGCAGTATTTCTACCTTATAGAGGAAGTCTAGAGGAAATTCCTGAGACATCTCTCTTGCAGAGGCTAACTAATCAGCAGCTCTCATGGCTGGTACAGAAGGTTTCTCTCTGCAGCCAGCTCTGGTATCTCCCGGGTGGAACCTGGAGGAGCTGCATCCTTGGTGGCGTTTTAGGGCTCTTCACCTATGAATATTTCATGTTCTCCCACCCCCTTTTTAGGTTAGATGTGGGCTCTATGATGACAGAAGGGATGATCTTTTCCTAAGGAAGAAAACACATGGTGCCAAGCAGAGCCTGAGTCAAGTCTCAATTTATAATCACTAATCCATACTTACCTTCTATTTGTTGATGATTTTGTGAAAAATTGATACTATATTTTCTTTAAATATTTAGTGCAATTTAACATCAAAGTAATCTGAGCCTGGTCTTTTGTTTGTGGATGGGTTTCTGATTAGTAATTCAATCTCTTGTGGTAAGTATATTCAGGGTTTCTATTTCTTCTTGAGTCAGACTCACCAGTTTTGAGCCTTTCTAGGAAAGTATCAACTTCATCTAAATGCTTTAATTTGTTGGCATACATTTTTTCATAGTATTCTCTTTTAATCTTTTTTCACTTCTCTGAAAGTCCATAGTGATGTCTCTTTTTCATCACTGATTTTGGTATCTTTTGTTGGTGACAGTAAATTTTACATGTCAATTTGTTTGGGCCATGGGCCACAGACATTTTATCAAACATTATTATTGATATTTATGTGAAGGTTTTTCTTGGATGAGATTAGTATTTAACTTGGTGAACTTGGGGCAAAACATTATGTGCATAATGTACATGATATTCATAACGCACATGGGTATTACCCAATCAGATAAAGGTCTTAATAAAATAAAGAATGACTTCCTCTAATCAAGAAGGAATTCTGCCTACAAATCGTCTTTGTATGTGGACTGCAACTCTTCCCTGGGTCTCCAGTTTGCCCACCTATCCTGCAGATTTTAGACTTGCATTTCCACATTCAAGTGAATTAATATCTTAAAAGAAACCTCTGTCTCTGTCTCTGTCTCTGTTTCTCTCTCTCTCTCTCTCTCTCTATATATATATATATATATATATATATATATATGAAATTATATCAATAATATATAAATTTTATATAATATACATTTGTTCTGTATATTATATATATAATAATATATATATATAATTATATATATAGTATATTATATATATAATATATACTATTCTGTTTCTCTGGAGAACCTTGACTATACAGTGCTCTCTTTCTTATTTCCTTGTTTTTTTGGTCAGTATAGCTACAAAATTGTTGGTTCTTTTCAAAGAACCAACATTTGACTTCATTGCTTTCTCTATTTATTTATTCTCTTTTATTAATTTCTGCTTCAGTCTTTATTATCTCCTATCTCTTTGATTTGGGTATAATTTCCTCTTCTTTTTCTATTTCTTAATGTAGAAGTTTAGCTTAATAGAGTTGAGATTTTTCTTCTTTTATCATATAAGCATTCTAGCTATAAATTTACCTCTAAGCACTTCTTTAGTTGAACCCTATAAATTCTGATATTTTGTTTTAATTTTGATTCAGCTGAAAATGTTTTTATAATTCTCCTTGTGATTTAGTTTATGGTCCATGGGTTATTTAAAATTTGTTGTTTAATTTCCAATCATTTGCTTATTTCACAAAATTCTTTCTGTTGTTTATTTCTAATTTAATTTCATTGTGTTTGGAGAATAAACTTCTCAATAATATATATATCCCCTTTTCTAAAATATTGAGTCTCCTCTGAGGCATTTTATATCTATAACTAGGCCTGAACTGGGGCAGTGACTAAGAAAATCCATCCATAATAATTTATGAACATTTTCCAAATGCACATGTACCTCGTGGATCAAGAATTGAGTGAAGTAAATGTGCTGAATGACATATTCTACACGGTAATGAAGATATGATATGAATGAAACCTATGAAATCCAACTACACTGCTTTAGGTGAAACAGATGAAAGAAGGTAATGCAACAGATTCGAAATCCAAGAGTGTCACAGAATACAATTGAGAATCACTAGAGTAGAGGATTCTCAACATACTGCCCTATTTCTAAATTCTATTATTCTAAACTTCATCCCACATTTGATATGAGTAAACGGGATTTTATTTAGGTATTTTCATCTATGGAGAATTGCCATTTATTGAGTGTATACTACATATTGCACTGTGGTGATTTATCTTATTTTTTATTCTACTTAATTTCATAAACCCAGTATATCAGGTAGCATTATCATTATCTTACGAATGAGGAAAGTGAGGCTCAAGAGTTTGTTCAGTGGAAGTGAACTACAGCTTCCCATGAAGTGAGGATAATATGACCCATTTCAGAAGAACTAAAGGCAGGAACAGCAGAAGTCGCTCATAATTTGACAGCAGAGCTCACAAAAAAAGAATAATTGTCAAGATCAGTGCAAAAACTTATGTACACAGATCTAGATTTCTCCTCTTGTGGGTACCTAATACACTCACCTCTACATTGTTAAGATATTGTTGAACCTGAATAGAACTAATATACCATGGAAAAAAAATGATGATATATGAATAAATGGTGTTATGGTCTTGAGTGGGGGTGAATAAAAGAAGGCATGATAAATAAGTAAAAGTCGGGCTATAGGTTAACTGAGGTGTTACAAGCCTCTCAGGACTTAGGCAGCTTGATTGGATGTACTATTAAATATTTTCATCTCATTGTCCTTTCAGGATGCCACAGGAGGGCAAGACTGTTTATAAAAGGAGGATGGGTGGATCTCAATATTAACAGAATATTGTCAATCATAGTGATTTATATATAGTAGCAGTTCACCTATATTTAGTCCTCATCAGCCAGTTCCCCTCATAGGCCAGAGAGTTTAGATGCATAATCAAGCATTATAAAAAGCCATTGTAGATTTCTGAATGCATGAGTATATTATTCCATCAATTGGAAAAGAAATGGAAAGTAATTGGAACTCATTTATGAAAGCACTAGTGGGGGAGCAAACAGAATTTAAAAATACCTGGGAACTGGCTATTGATTAAGCTGTGTATATCTGAATCTGAAATGGAATAACAACCGAGAACCATCAAATAGGTGAAAAAGGACTTACCTATTACGTGCTAGAAGTTAACTGTCCTCTTTGTATCTTATCATCTAGTGCAATGACTGAAACATAGTACATTTTCAATCATGGTATCAGACACTGTCATAGATGCTTTAAATTTGTTATATAACTTAGTTTTCACTACACTGCTATCATACATGTATTATCATATACAATTTACAAATGAGGAAAATGAAGCACAGAAAAGATTCCCGGTCAGTCATGCAGCTAGTTATTGGTAGTGCCAAGATTTGGTCATAAACAGAGTTGACCATAAACGTCTTTTCAACTAAAGGATTCTACCTTACAAAGCTTTTTCTCTCCCTATAAGAACTTAATACAGTAGCAACAAAATAAATATCACTGACACAGTAACTAATTCCATCAGTTTCTAAAAAAAAATAATAAGACATACAACATAACAACTACAATAGAGTATTAAATTAATGAGATTCATGTGTCTAACCTGCAAATTTGTTAGCATTTAAATGTTAGCATATAGAAACTGAAAGTCAGTAGGGATATAGTAACTTGAATACATTTTCTCCTCAAGCATAATTTAATTTTGTCAATATATAAATTCCTTTATTGGAAATATAACTAGAGTTGAAATGATGGTATTTGCAAACTTCCATTTGGCAAAACTAAAAGTTTAATATTGGCAAATAAACTTTAAAGATAACTTATCATAAATTTCTTTTTTGTGGGCTGAATTTTTTTATTACAGCATATTATGTGGGTACAAATGTTTAGGTCATGTGTGTTTCCTTCTCCCCCTTCACCCCAGGAGTCAGAGCTCCGAGCATGTCCATCTCCCAGATGGTGCACATCACACTCATTATGTACGTATATACTCATTCCCTCCATCCCTCTCCCACCTTCCCGACACTTGATAAATGTTATTACTATATGCCCACTTAGGTGTTGATCAGTGAAACCAATTTGCTGGTGAGTACATGTGGTGCTTATTTATCCGTTCTTGGGATACTTCCCTTAGTAGAATGGCTTCCAGCTCTATCCAGGAAAATACAACAGGTGCTATATCATCATTGTTTATTGCACCTGAATAGTACTCCATGGTATATTTATACATTTTATTAATCCACTCATGAATTGATGAGCACTTGGGTTGTTTCCACATCTTTGGAATTGTGAATTGTACTGCTATAAACATTCGAGTACAGATGTCTTTTTATAGAATGTCTTTTGTTCTTTTGGGTAGATGCCCAGTAATGGGATTGCTGGATCAAATGGTAGATCTAATTTAACTCTTTAAGGTATCTCTATATTGCTTTCCTCAGAGGTTGCACTAGTTTTGCGATCTCACCAGCAGTGTAGGAGTGTTCCTATCTCTCTGCATCCACACCACATTTATGGTTTGGGGACTTTTTAATAAAGGCCATTCTCACTGGAGATAAGTGATATCTCATTGTGGTTTTGATTTGCATTTCCCTGATGATTAGAGATGTTGAGCATTTTTTCATATGTTTGTTGGCCATTATTCTTTCTTCTTTTGAAAAGTTTCTACTTGATGTCCCTTGCCCACTTTTTAATAGGGTTAATTTTTTTCCTGCTGATTTTCCTGAGTTCTAAATAGATGCTTGTTATCAGCCCCTTTTCGGATGTGTAGCTTGCGAAAATTTTCTCCCTTTCTTACCAAAGCCTTATGAAAAGTTTTGATTTTATTTCAGGGATTTTTTTTCTGCCATCATAAAAGTGTTCTCATTTATAACTATAAACCTGGTTGTATACAACCAAAATATATATACAAGTGTTGTGCTCAAAAGAAAATAAACCCTTCAGTTCCAGTTTAATTTACTTCTTTATTTGTGTCTAAATCAAATTACATTTACAAAATGTCCTTGAGAATAAATGTGAAATTTGGAAAAATTATTTTCAAGATTTCCTACAAATCATCGCTTTACATTATTCATAACTAAATTAAACTAAGTATGAAAAAGTGTCCCCAGACTACCTTTTTATATTGCTCAAAATGCTGGTGTAGAGGAACTTGCAGTGGAAATATTAATGAAGAAAATATTGTATCAGTAAATATATCCTATGGCCTAGAATGTCTGAAAAATGTTAGCAATTTCAAAAAATTACCAATTCCTTTTGAAAAATAAAATAGATAGTGAGCTAATGAGAAAAAATGTTCAATTATATTAGGGGGTATTTCCAAAACTTTTCTGGAACACTGAATCATACGTTTGGAAATGCTGGCATTGGTTTATGTTACTTCCCAATAAAAGCTTCCAGTTAATGAAAATACTATACAGATATTTAAAATTAGAAAGAAAATAATCTGAAGAAATTATCTGGAATACTGCCTAGTAAATCAGAGATTGAAAATTTGAAAGAGAAATTAAAAGTCATGGTTTACTGAGAAGGTCTAATATATGTAATTAAAATCTCAATAGACAATAGAAAATTGGATCAAGGAAATATTTTTTAATATGACGAGTGGTATTTTTCTATCATTTTTGAAGACATAAAACTGTAAATACAGAAAGATCAAAGAAATTTGGGTGGAATAAATAAAAAGAAATACACACTTAGACACATTATAGTGAAAGAGCAGAATACCAAAGACACACAGAATATCTTAAAAGCATCCAAAGGGAAATGATAATTTACATATGGCAATTAGATTCAGAGCTGGCTTTTCCAAAACAAAGGAACAGGAAAGTGGTAGAACTATCAATATAGAATTATATAACCAGTTTAAATATTTTTCAAGAGTGATGGGGAAGTAATGACATATTGAAACAACAGAAAGTGCAAGAATTTGCTGCCAAACAACCTAAATGCCCACTAAAAGGATAGCAAAACATAAATTGTAGTATATTCATAAAATGAATGCTATACAGCAATGAAACTGAATGAACTATAATTGTGTATGTATCCACATTATTAAATTTCAAAACATCATATTGTGTGGAAATGAGTCAAAATAACATATACAATATGATTCAATATATATAATCTTCAAAATCAGGGACAACTGAAAAATATATTATTGAGAGATATTAACATCATACAATACAAAACGAAAACCAAGGGAATGAATACTATAAATTTCAAGGTGGCGGTAACCCCAAAATAATAGAGTTTGATTGGGGAGAGCACTATAAAGCTTTCAGTATACTGGTAATGTGATACTCCTTAAGAATTCTAAAGATATCTGTTTGTTTATATCGTGCTTCTATGTTACATATACTCTTTTGTATATATATTTAAAATCAAAACTAATAATATCAAAAACTTAAGCAAAAATAACAAATAAGAAGTCATCACTTTACCAGATTTTAAGCTATACTACAAGGCTATAGTAACCAAAACAGCATTTCAATGGCACAAGAAAAGAGACATAGATCAATGGAACATGACTTAGAAGCCAGATATAAAACCATCCTCATGTAGGCAACTGATCTTTGATAAAGCAGACAAAAACATACACTGGGAAAAATAATCCTTATACAATAAATGGTGCTGGGAGAATTGGATAGCCACATGTAGAAGACTGAAACAGTATCCATACCTATGACCTCTCACAAAAATCAACTCATGATAGATAGTAGACTTAAGCCTAAGGCATGAAACCATGAAACTTCTAGAAGAAAATGTTGGAAAACTGTTATAGACATTGGCCTCAGCAAAAAAAACATATGAAGAAGACTCCAAAAATAATCAGAGCAACAACAAAAATAAATCAATTTCACCTGATCAAATTAAAATGGTTCTGCATAGCCAAGAAAACTATTAGATCAAATAGACAACCTGGAGTTGTATGCCTATTTGGGGAGTATACTGTACATGGATCAAAATACATTTGGAAAGAAGTTTATTTTTCCCCATACTTTCAATTAATTATCCTGATTTTATTCCAGTGACACTTTCTTGTCCTATGTTTTATCTGGCATTTCTGAAAGGTATTCTTTAGAGAAGATGAGCTTTTTCTTTGGGTTAGTGTTGCTATTATTAGACAATATATGCATAATAAATTTATTCAAGTGAATAAAATGCAAAAAGCATGTGGCTAGCCACTAATAAGGAAGTATTTGAGTTTCTGAATTAGATGATGACAATTCATTCTTGTGTGCAGAATGAAAAATGTACTTCTGTGCAGCAGTTTCTATATTACAAGTTAATGGCCTGAATCCTTTGGGGTGGTGGACAGCCTGTAGTGGCCATTAATTCATACATCAGACTCAGATCATTCTTCCAACCATATCCCTCTAACCACATAGCCTTTAAAAACCACTGCATACATAAAGCTAGAACTTGTGTGCTTTCTGTCACTTTAACACCTTGTGAACTAGAGACTTGCCATCATTCATACATGATAAAGCTTATTCATGAATCAATAACCACATTCCTGTATGCCTCTACAAATGCAGGTGCAACAAATTTTTCAAGAACACAGATTTACTCTCAAAACTATAATGAGAGAAAAGAGGCAATAATTTAATAAACTCCACAGTCCATGTGTCAAGCGAATCTGGCTTTTACAAGTGAAGTTAGAATGACTTTCGTTGCCACCTAGAGCAATAACAATCAAAGGAAAAATTTAACACTTTTAGTTTAATAAATTGAGAAAACTTCACTATGTAGCTACTGTTTTAGAAGAGAGGAAGTCTTTTAAAGATACTTACGAAATCTAAGAGTGTAAATTAAGAGGTTTCATCCCCAGATCTGCCAGTGATTGAGTGTGTGAGCTGGAAAAAGTCACTTTCAAAGGAGTAATTTAAATATTTATTTACATTTCCAGGGTGTGATACCTTGAAAGGAGAATCTAGAAGTGGAATACATTAAACACAAAGGGAATCTCAAAGGCCATGTGTAATAGGGAATTTATTTCCTAGATTAAAATAAATGACATTGTGACCAAACTCTCTTCTAACATACATTTTCTTTTTTTTTTTCCATTCAGCATATTATGGGGGTACAAATGCTTAGGTTACATATGTTGCCATTGCCCTCCTCAGCCAGAGCTTCAAGCATGTTCAACTCCCAGACAGTGTGCATCACACACATTATGCACGTATATACCTATCCCCCCATCTACCCAATGCCCATTACATGTTATTCCTATATGTTCACTTAGCTGTTAATCAGTGAAACCAATTTGATGGTGAGTACATGTGGTGCTCATTTTTCCCGTATTGGGATATTTCACTTAGTATAATGGGCTCCAGTTCTATACAGGAAAATACAACAGGTGCTGTATCACCATTGATTCTTATAGATGAATAGTACTCCATGGTATACATATATCACATTTTATTAATCCACTCATGTATTGATGGGAACTTGGGTTGTTTCCACATCTTTGTAATTGTGAATTGTGCTTCTATAAACATTTGAGTGCAGATGTCTTTTTTATATATTGTCTTTTGCTCTTCTTTTGGGTAGATGCCCAGTAATGGGATTGCTGGATCAAATGGTAGATCTACTTGTACCTCTTTAAGCTATCTCCATATTGCTACCACAGAGGTTGCACTAGTTGGCAGTCCCACCAGCAATGTATGAGTGTTCCTATCTCTCCACATCCATGTCAACATTTATTGTTTTGGGATATTTTGATAAAGGCCATTCTCACTGGAGATAAGTGATACCTCATTGTGGTTTTGATTTGCATTTCCCTGGTGATTATAGATGTTGAGCATATTTTTCATATTTTTGTTGTCCATTATTCTTTCTTCTTTTGAAAAGTTTCTGTTCATGTCCTTTGCCCACATTTTTATAAGGTTCTTTGATTTTTTTCTTGCTGATTTTCCTGAGTTCTATATAGATTCTAAATATCAGACCTTTATCCAATGTGTAGCATGAAAATATTTTCTCCCATTCTGTAGGTTGTCTGTTTTCTCTCATGATAGTTTCCTTGGCTGTGCAAAAGCTATTAAATTTGATCAGGTCCAATTTATTTATTTTTATTGTTGCTGTGATTGCCTTTGGGTTCTTCTTGATAAATTCTTTGCCTAGGCAAATGTCTAGAAGAGTATTTCCAATGGTTCCCTCTAGAATTCTTATAGTTTCAAACCTTAGGTTTAAGTCTGTTATCCACCGTGAGTTGATTTTTGTGAGAGGTAAAAGGTATGGATCCTGTTTCAGTATTCTACATGTGGCTATCCAGTTTTCCAAGCACCATTCATTGAATAAGCATTCTTTTCCCCAGTGTATATTTTTATATGCTTTGTCAAAGATTACATGGCTATATGAGGATGGTTTTATATCTGGGTCTTCAGTTCTATTCTAAATATCTATGCCCCTGTTCTTGCTCAAGTATTAAACTGTATTAATTACTATAGCCTTGTGGTATAGTGTGAAGTCTGGTAAATTGATACCTCCCATTTTGTTTTTATTCCTATGATTGCTTTTGCTATATGGGTCTTCTTTGGTTCCATATGAAGAGTAAAATTATTTTGTCTGTATCTGTGACAAATAATGTTGGTATTTTAATAGGGATTGCATTGAATCTGTGGAACTAATTGTGTAGTATAGGCATTTTAACAACATTGATTCTGCTGTCCCACAAGCATGGTATGGTTTTATACCTTCTTACATCCTCTGCTATTTCCTTCCTCAGAGTTTCTTAGTCCTCGCTGTAAAATTCACACACCTTTGGCTAGACTAATGAAAAGTAGAAAAGATAGAATTCTAATAAGCTCCATCCAAAACTGAAAAGGAGAAATTACAACTGATGCCATGGAGATACAAGATATCGTCTATGGACACTTTAAAAAGCTTTATACACTTAAACTGGATAATGTGGAGGAAATGGACAAATGTTTAGAACCACACAGCCTCCCTAGGCTAAACCAGGAAGAAATAGAATTCCTGAACAGACCAGTATCAAGTACTGAAATTGAAACAGCAATAAAAAACCTTCCAAAAACGAAAAGTCCGGGATGAGATGGTTTCACATGGGAATTTTACCAGACCTACAAATAAGAACTGGTGCTTATCCTGCATAAATTATTCCGCAACATTGAGAAAGAAGGAATCCTCCCCAACACACTTTATGAAGCCAACATAACTTTGATACCAAAAACAGGAAAGGCCACAACAACAACAACAAAAAATAAAACTGCAAACCAACATCCCTTATGAATATAGATGCAAAAATTCTGAACAAAACCCTAGCAAACCGAATTCAGGTGCTAATCAAAAAATAATCCATCACGACCAAGTGGGCTTCATCCCAGAGATGCAGGAATGGTTCAATATATGCAAATCTATAAATGTAATTCACCACATAAATAGAAACAAAAACAAAGACCATATGATCCCCTCAATAGACACAGAAAAAGAATTTGACAAAATTCAACAGCCTTCTATGATAAGAACGCTTAACAAAATAGCATAGATGGGGCTTACCCAAAAGTGATACAAGCCATATATGAAAAACCCACAACCAACATCATACCGAATGAGGAAAAATTAAAAGCATGCCCACTTAGAACTGGACCCAGACAACCAACATCATACTGAATGGGGAAAAATTAAAAGCATGCCCACTTAGAACTGGACCCAGACAAGGTTGCCCACTATCTCCACTTCTATTCAACATAGTGCTGGAAGTCCTTGCTAGACAATTAGGCAAGAGAAGTGAATCAAGGGCATCCAAAGAGAGGCAAAAGAGATCAAACTCTCATTCTTTGCTGATTATATGATATTATATCTAGAAAACCCCAAGGAATCAACCAAGAGACTCCTGGAATTGATAAATGAATCCAGTAATGTCTCAAGATACAAAATCAGTACACACAAATCAGAAGCATACATATACGCCAATAACAGTCAAACTGAGAACCAAATCAAAGACTCAATACCCTTCACAATAGCAACAAAGAAAATAAAATACTTAGGATTATATTTAAATAAGGAGGTAAAAGACCTGTTCTAACATATTCAACACAAATGCAACCCTACTTGTACAGGTTTTTTAAATGTGTACTCTGCTTGAATTTTTTAAAATATATAAAAATTAGAGTGACACAGGGAATTTGGAAAAATAAGATAAAAACACCCATAATCCTATAAAATTACCCAGCTACTATTATAGTCTGTTTATCCCCCACTAGTTTTCACTGTTATACACTTTTATAAAGTTCTACTCATATTCTATGCACAGTATTGCATCATGCCTTTTTAACATATAACCCCAGATATTACAAATTTCTTATCTTTATAATAATGTATAATATAATTTTAATGGCTGAATAATAAATCAAATCAAGTTAACTGTACCACACATGAACCATTCTTCTATTTCTGGACATTGGTATAGTTACCCATATTTGATTGGTTTTAAGATTGTTGTAGGAAAGAAAATGGGGGAGTGAAGGTAAACCCCTAGACTCCTGCTCCCAGATAAGGAGACATAGATCTTGGTTTCCTACACGTGAGTGGATCTCCCCACTACAAGGACAGCATTGAGAATCCCCAGAGGTTCAGTGCAGGACTCTCATAAAGGAAAAACAAGGTGATTGGGAGATAAGATCGAGTTATCTGGAGAGTGTAAAGCAAACAATAGGGCACGAGGGAGGGCACTGGACCGCCAGGACAGGGGGAGAAGTGGGATCAGACCTATAGGAGAACTCCTTGTTTCCCCATTGTCCTCCACACCCACCTAGACAGGGACCTGTCTGAAACTGGTGGGAAATCGTGGCAGGAGAAGAGGGTGCTGGAGAGGGCAGTCAATGGTGGAAAATGCTGTGATCTCCACTGAGTCCTATGCTAGGACGGCTCCAAGATGGGAGGAAACTGAACTGAGCTGATAGGAGAGGCAGTTAAATATCTTGCTTCTGGTAACCAGTGGGACTAAGTAAGAGGCTTTAAGCTGGAACTGTCCCGGGCAAAAAAGACTGCACAGGGTGGGTCAGTAAGAGCAAGGGCTATGGCTGAACTGGTGGTAGGAAGGTGGCATAGAAGAGGCTACGGGGTGTCCTGTTGACCTAGACTTCCAATCCGGCACCTGCCACACCCTAAACAGTCACCCCCAGTACTGGTGCGCAGCGAGTGGGCAAGTGGTTACTACTGAGGGGGGTCCAAAGCCCAGCTGTCATTTGGTGCGCCGGGCAAGCCTCCCCCCCCCACCCCGCCCAACCTAGAGTCTCTCCTGGAAAATTCCACCCCTATACAATCTGCGATCAGCTCACCAGGCCTGGCTCAACCAAAGAACTACTGAGAAGACTAACAGCCGAGGGCATTTACAGCCACTGGGGTGCCGGGGTGCAGGGCAGACTGGGGAGCTACTTCCTCCCCCCAGCCCGCATCTCTCCTGCTGAAAGTGGTAGGCTCCATCCCTGGAGGCGGAGCAAGACAGGAAAACCCACTCTCCCCCAGACCTAAAGAGAACCCGCTAGACCTGTGTAGAGCATAAGCACACAGTATGAAAGACTTCACTTCCCAGAGCAGCTCGGGCCAAACAGTTGAAAAAAAAGCTGGGACTGGATCTCTGCCCTGTGAGGGGCAGGCCCCGCAAGTAACTAACTCCATCAGGGGAACCTTCCAACAGTTGTGGAAAAGCTCCCGCCAGTGGCTGATCAAGAAACTATGAAAGAGAGGATGCCTGAGCTCCAGGAATTGATCCAGATGGGGAGGGCCCAGTGGATATCAAAAAATCAAACCAAAAATACTCCCCCTAGGAGATACACCAGCTCTCAAGAAACGGAGACTAAAGAAACCCAAAACACTAAAATGACAGAAGAAGAATTCAAAAATCGGATTGTAAGAAAGCTCAATGATATGCAAGAAAAAATGAATAACCAACACAAAAAAACTACAAAGAAGATACAGTACTTGGAACAAAGATTCACTAAGGAAATCGAGATCTTGAAGAAGAATCAATCGGATATTCTGGAAATGAAGAATTTATTCAGGGAAATTCAAAACGCAGTGGAAAGCCTCAAAAATAGGGTGGGCCAAACAGAAGAAAGAATATCAGAGATTGAAGACAATTCCTTTAAATCATATAAGTTAATCACAGAGTTAGAGCAAAAAAATAAGAGACATGAGCAAAGCTTACAAGAATTGTGGGATTACACGAAGAAAAATAACTTGCGTGTCCACTAGATTCCGGAGAAGGAGGAAGAAAAAACCCAAGGGTTGGATAAGCTTTTTGAGGAAATAATTGAGGAAAATTTCCCAGGTCTAACCAGTAACCTAGAATTAGAAATAAAAGAGGCCAAAAGGACACCTGGGAGATACAATGCTAACAGGAAAGCACCATGGCATGTAGTCATTAGACTGACCAAAATATCAAGAAAAGAGACCCTCCTACAAACTGTAAGGCAAAAGAAGCAAGTTACATACAAAGGAAAACCAATCCGAATAACTCCAGATTTCTCAACTGAAACAATAGAAGCAAGGAGAGACTGGGGACACATTTTCGCTCTTTTGAAACAAAATAACACCCAACCTAGAATCTTGTACCCTGCAAAACTAAGCTTTATATATGAAGGAGAAATTAAGACATTCTCAGATAAGCAAAGTCTCAGAGAATTCACCAAGACAAGACCAGCCCTACAATAAGTACTCAAAACAGTGTTATGCATGGAACAGCATAATAAAAACTCATGAATATAAAAACAAGCCAAACCTAAATATTAAAGGCCAGATATTACAATGGCTCAAGAGAGAAATCAAAGCAACAAAATCCAACCCAACAGAATGAACAGTAATCCTCCTCCCCTATCTGTTCTCTCAATAAATGTTAATGGCTCAAACTCTCCACTCAACAGACATAGGCTGACTGAATGGATGAGAAAATACAGGCCAAGTATCTAATGTCTTCAGGAAACATATCTAACCTGCAAGGATGCATATAGGCAAAAAGTAAAGGGGTGGAGATCAGCATTCCAAGCAAGTGGAAGCCAAAAGAAGGCTGGAGTGGCAGTTTTAATCTCAGATGATTTAGTTTTTAAACCAACAAAAATAGTGAAAGACAAAGACGGTCATTATATAATGGTGAAGGGTACCGTTCAACAAGAATAAATCACAAGTTTAAATGTATATGCACCCAACGTAGGTGTACCAAGATTCATAAAGCAAACCTTACTGGGTCTAAGCAAATTGATTAACATCAACTCCATAATCATCAGAGATTTCAAGACCTGACTGACAGGACATCATCCAAACAGAAAATTAATAAAGAAATAATAGACTTAAACAAGACTCTAGAACAATTGGGTCTGACTAACATTTACAGGTCATTCTACCCAAAATCCACTGAATATACATTCTTCTTATCAGCTTATGGGACATACTCTAAGATCAAACATATTCTGGGACATAAAGTAAGTCTCAAAAAATTTAAAACATTAGAAATCATACCATGTGTCTTCTTAGATCACAGTGGAATAAAAGTAGAAATCAACCCTAACAGAAACTCACATTTCTACACAAAAAATGTGGAACAACCTTCTACTAAATGATTACTTCATAAATGAAGAAATCAAGGTGGAAATAAAAAAAAAAATTCTATGAACAAAATGACAATGGAGAGACAAGTTATCAAATCCTCTGGGGCACAGCTAAAGCAGTACTGAGAGGAAAGTTTATTTCCATAAATGCCTATAACCAAAAGTCAAAAACATCACAAATAGACAATCTAATGAAACGACACAAAGAGCTGGAAAAAGAAGAACAGACCAAACCCAAACCCAGCAGAAGAAGTGAAATTAACAAGATCAAATCAGAACTAAATGAAATCGACAACAGGTAAGCTATACAGGAGATTAATAAAACAAAAAGTTGGTTCCTTGAAAAAATAAAAAAAATTGACACACCATTGGCTGGGCTAACGAAAAGCAGAAAAGAGAAATCTCTAATAAGATCCATCAGGAACAAAAAACGAGATATCACAACTAATCCCAAGGAGATACAAAATATAATTTACGAATTCTACAAAAACCTTTATGCACACAAACTGGAAAATGTGGAGGAAATGGACAAATTTCTAGAAACACACAGCCTCCCTAGGCTCAACCAGGAAGAAACAGAATTCCTGAAAAGACCAATAACAAGAGCTGAAATAGAAACAGCAATTAAAAATCTCCCTCAAAAGAAAAGTCCCTGTCTAGATGGTTTCACACCTGAATTTTACCACACTTACAAAGAAGAACTGGTGCCAGTCTTGCAGAAATTATTCCACAATTTCGAGAAGAATGGAAACCTCCCCTTCACCTTTCATGAAGATAATATTACTCTGATACCAAAACCAGGAAAGGATGCAACGAAAAAATAAAACTACAGACCAATATCCCTAATGAATATAGATGCAAAACTTTCCAACAAAATCCTAGCTAACCGAATCCAGATGCTTATCAAAAAAATAAACCATCACGACCAAGTGGGCTTTATCCCAGAGATGCAGGAATGGTTCAATATACGTAAATCTATAATTCAATTCACCACGTAAACAGAAGCAAAAACAAGACCACATGATTCTTTCAATAAGATGCATTAAAACTTTTGACAAAATTCAACACCCTTTCATGATACGAACACTTAATAAATTAGGCAGAGAAGGGACATACCTAAAAATGATACAAGCCATATATGACAGACCCATAGCCAACATCATACTGAATGGGGAAAAATTGAAAGCATTCCCACTTACAACTGGAACCAGGCAAAGTTGCCCACCATCTCCACTTCTATTAAACATGGTGCCATAAGTCCTGGCTACAGCAGTCAGACAGGAAAGTCGAATTAAAGGTATCTAAATAAGAGTAGAAGAGATCAAACTTTCACTGTTTGCTGATGATATGATATTATATTTAGAAAACCCCAAATATCCAACCAAGAAACTCCTGGAACTGATAAATGAATTTAGTAAAGTCTCAGGATACAATATCAATACATAGAAATCAGAGTCATTCATATACGCCAACAACAATCAAATTGAGAACCAAATCAAAGGCTCAATTACCTTCACAATAGCAACAAAGAAATTAAAGTACCTAGGAGTATACTTAACCAAGGAGGTAAAAGACCTCTACAGGGAGAACTATGAAACACTGAGGAAAGAAATACCAGAGGATGTAAACAGATGGAAATCCATACCATGCTCATGGGTCAGAAGACTCAACATCATTGTCTATACTTATACATCAAAATGTCTATACTACCCCAAGTGATCTACTGATACAATGCAATACCTATTAAAATCCAAACATCATTCTTCACAGATATAGAAAAAATAATTTTATGCTTCGTTTGGAACTAGAGAAGACCCCGCATATTAAAAGCAATTTGAAGCAACAAAAACAAAATGGGAGGTATTAATATGCCAGATATCAAACTATACTACAAAGCTGTAGTAATTGAATTAATCTGGTATTGGCACAAAAATAGGAATATTGACCATTGGAACAGATCTGAGAATCCTGATATAAAACCATCCTCATATAGCCATCTAATCTTTGACAAATAATATTAAAACATACACTGGGGAAAAGAATCTCTTTTCAATAGATGGTCCTGGGAAAAGTGGATAGCCACTTGTAGAAAGCTGAAGTAGGACCCTCTCACAAAAATCAACTCACACTGGATAGCAGACTTAAACCTAACGTATGAAACTATTAGAATTCTGGAGGAAAATGTTGAAAACACTCTCCTAGACATCGGCCTAGGCAAAGGATTTATGAAGAATATCCCAAAGGCAATCATACCAGCAATGAAAATGAATAAATGGGACATGATCAAACTAAAAAGCTTCTGCACAGCCAAAGCAACAGTCATGAAAGTAAACAGACAACCTACAGAATGGGAGAAAATTTTCACATCCTGCACATCTGATAAGGGGCTGATAACTAGAATATACTTAGAACTCACAAAAATCTGCAAGAAAAAAATCAAACAACCCTATCAAAATGTGGGCAAAGGACCTGAACAGAAACTTTTCTAAAGAAGACAGAAGAATGGCCAACAAACATATGAAAAAATGCTCAACATTTATAAGCATCAGGGAAATGCAAATCAAAATCACAATGAGATATCACTTAACTCCAGTGAGAATGGCCTTTATCAAAAAGTCCTCAATCAATAAATGCTGGTGTGGATGCGGAGAGAGAAAAACACTCCTACACTGCCGGTGGGACTGCAAACTAGTGCAACCTATTTGGACAGCAAAATGGAGATACCTTAAAGTTATACAAGTGGATCTACCATTTGATCCAGCAATCCCATTACTGGGCATCTACCCAAAAGATCCAATGACACCCTACAAAAAGACGCCTGCACTCAAATGTTTATAACAGCACAATTCATAATTGCAAGGCTGTGGAAACAGCCCAAATTCCCCTCAATTCATGAGTGGATTAATAAAACGTGCTATATGTATACCTTGGAGTACTATTCAGCTCTAAGAAGCAATGGTGGTATAGCACATCTTGTATTTTCCTGATTAGAGCTGGAACCCATACTACTAAGTGAAGTATCCCAAGAATGGAAAAACAAGCACCACATATACTCTCCAGCAAACTGTTGTTAACTGAGCAGTACCTAAATGGACACATAGGAACTACAGTAATAGGATATTGGGCACGTGGGAGGGGAAAGGGGAGAGAGTGTATACATACATAATGAATGAGTTGTGTACCATATGGGGGATGATCACGCTGGAAACTCAGACTTCTGGGGGGAGAGGGGAAAGGGCATTATTTGAAACCTTAAAATTTTTACCCCCATAATATGCTGAAATAAAAAAAAAGATTGTTGTGTTTTTGTTGAAATAGCATTCCAAGTACCAAAACACAACTACAGTCTATAATACTAAGCAATTCATATATTCATACACTTGCAAGCTTCTTTTCAAAACTTAATTTTCACACTAGGCACATATAGGCATCTTCCCATCCAAAAAAAAAAAAAATGCACTTCTTTCTGCTTCAATACAGACCATCTTAAACACGTAATTCAGTTAATATCTTTCATACTAAAATCCAAATAGGTGGACTTCAGGAGAGCATTTCTCTGGTCCTTCATGTGCTAGCAAATGTGCTAATAGCAGTCCCTGTTTTCAAAGAGATCCAATCTCATTGGAAAGTTATCAAAAGAGTCTGAAAAAGAATGGTGCTATCCCAAAACCAGGAAAAGAGCACCAAGAAGAGAATGGACACAGGTGGAAAAGGGATCAGTCCCAGACAGTAAACAGATATTTCTTGAATGCTTAATATGCACGCATTAGGGCTAGGCATAGTTTAGGGGCTGAGTATAAAGTCATGAGCAAGTGAAGTTCTTTTTCTCAAAAAGCTTATATTCTAAGAGGGGAAGAAATAAAATAAACATAAATAAATACAGAAAAATTATTTCAAGTACTAAGGGCTATCGAGAAAGTAAAATATGATAATATGTTTGAGAATGTCTTCAGATTTAGGTTAGGTGGTCAGGAAAGTCCACTCCAAGAAGATGCAATTTATTTTGAGACCTGAAAACTCCTAATGGAGACTTTGATTTGAAAATTATGAGGTTTTAATGGTAAAGACAGGAGTCAGAGAACATCAAGCTGAAGAAAGTTATTGGAAAGTAAGAGGAAACAGAAAAGAAGCTTTACTCTTATGAAGATTAAGTGAAAGTGGAAGGAGAGAGATGGAAAAAAAAGTGAGAAGAGAAGACAGAATCAGATTATTATCCTGTTTTTACAATTCATCTTTTAAATGTTTGATGATGCTTCTTAAAATTTTAATATTGAACATATTTATAAACTATGGTGAATTAGCCAGTACAAAGGCAGATGTTGAAAATACAGAAGAAAAATAACCAACAGAATGAGGTTCATTCTCAAGTCCCTTCAATAGAATAGTTTATTCATTAAATATTCACTGAGCATTGTTGTCTGTTATTCTGTTCTTGTGTTATATTTTTTCATGTGAAAATCACACTAAAGCTTGACTACCCATGGAATCATTTTGCAGAAGGTCTCCTGCTGATATATTAGGCTGAATTGTAACCAGAATGGTTGAAAAAAAAAAAACGCTGAACATAGCACTTCAATATGGTGATTTAGTGGGGAGAGGCTCTCTCTCCCATTTGGAAATATAAGGAAATATTACTTCTATGAAAATCTTCTTAAGATTGAGATGGAGATGTTAGCAATGATATTAAATTTATGAATTGTTCTTAAAGTGGTCTGGACAAAATTTGCTACATATAACAAAGTCCAAGTAATATGTAATTACATATTTTTCAATATATTCCTTTGACAGGAAAATTTTAAATCCTATGCTATGTGTGACTTTCTCCTTCTTAAATCACTTTTATGATAATAATCTTATGAAAATATTTTCTTGACAATTAAATGAGACTGTAAGACGTGATGGTCAGTCTCAAGCTTATCATGTGTTGGGTCATGAACTAAAAATTAATTAGGAAAATATCTAATGTTTTAGATATTAATTTTCTCAGAGGTTACAGATATGTAGTGGTTTAAGATGCTATGAATGAATACTTTCCAGGTTGAGTATTTCCTGACATCACTGAGGTTTTGGCTAACCATCTCAATCTCTCAACCTTCCTTGCCAATCTTTTTATAGCTAAGGAATAGGTGCCCCCACACAAATGCTTCAGTAGGAATTTTCACAATTCATATTTTAACCAGATGAACATATGCATTACGTTTTTGAGAAAGGAAAATCATTTTTAGAGTTCTGGGTACCTTAGGTTAAAATCAGGGTTTCTCAATCTTGGCACCACTGACATTTGGGGCAAGATAACACTTCTTTTGTTGGAGGTTGTCCTTTGCACTATAATATACTTAGTAGCATCCCAGCCTCTACTTATTAGATCTCAGTACCACCCCCTGCTGCCACTTATTATGACAACCAACAATCTTTCTGGATATTGCTAAATGTCCCCTAGAGGGCAAAATCACCCCCAGTTGAGAACTATTGAGTTAAGAGCAGGCATTAATGTTCTAGGTGAGATGGTTATAAAGACACTAAAAAGCTAGTATAGAATTTATTATATTAGAAATGTACATAAACAATTCATATCTACAAAATAAAATGTATAGAAGATATAATGAATATATACTTGTTTTTCTTAGATAATTGATACGCTTAATCAACCCCACAGGAGAAAGAAACATTTAACTCTTACTCTGTAACTAGAGAAAAAAATTCATTAAATTCTCCTCAAATTAGAAATGTTTCATATAGCACCTATTTGCACAATATTAAGAGTCATACCTACCTAAGGGACCTCACATCAGAACTACTGATCAGTATAAACACTAGAGCTTTACTTGCTCCTACAATAACAATAATCTCCAATCATTCAGTCAAGCCTTATATGTGGCCACCCTACAAAGCACATACATATGAAAACCCAGATTCACATGGTAAGTATCAAACCATTTCTCCAAATATATTACCACAAATCAGTAATAAAGTCAATAAGCTAGGTAGCATTAAACAATTCATAGGCACAAGTCATTGGGCTGTGAACAATTCAGGAAGGGGTTGATAAATATAGCTGCCTGATTACTCTCAGAATGATTAACCTATTATTAATTGTCAAGGTCTGGGGAGTATTTGTGGTCTTGGCAGATGAATAATGAATTCTAGGTGTGCATCACATCCCCAGCTATTCATCACACATTCTATCTGAAGAGGAGGTCTAATTAGCCTAACAACATGAGAGTTTTAGTGGGCTGCATTAAAGAAGGAAACAGACTCAGAGCTATGAAGACTGTTCAGTCTACAATGGGACTTATAATCACCTCATTTTCTGTGAGCTGCTCCTGCCAGATAGTCATTGTAGTTGGCTTCATCCCTTGGGACTAACAGTGTCCACCAGATTTTCCAGCTGTATTTGAAAAAGTAAAATATTAAACTTCAGGCCCACTGAGCTTCAGGGGACATGCATGAAGCTGGGGAGTTTTTGTAGAGCTATCAAAATAAATGCTTATAAAATGTTTGTTACTAATTTCCAGAAACAAATCAACCATAAACCATAGATTTAATCCTTAAACTATGTGCTAACGCACTTTAAATGCTTGCCTAGGTACACTGGAGTTAAAGTGCCAAATCTGTGTAAATTATAAGCCTAGATCTCCAGTGCTTTTCAAATGCAATAAATTTGGCCCTGAAGTGGGTCCAGTAATCAGTAGTTGTTGCTATGCTTCAGCATATGTTAGATACAATGCACATTGTTTAAGGTTCACCTCAGGCAACTGGGACACTTACCTGTGGCCTTCCACCAATGCTGCCCAGGTGTCCCTTTCTGTGCTCCCATATCACCCTAAGCATATTCTCCTATCACAGATCTTAATATCCAAAATTGTAATTGTTTATACATCCACTTATCTGGGGACTCTGAGGGCAGAGGGGCTGTCTATCTTCTTTTGGTACATGGCATGGAATTTGTTATCTAGTAGGCAGTTTTTAAGTGATGGTTGAACTATCTAATTGAACTGTGCTTTTATGGCTGGGTCCTCTGGCACATGAAAGACTTTCTATTTTACACATTGCATTTTGCATCTCAGTTCACAAACTCAGCGGAAAAAGAAACTTAAGTTTCATTATTTTCTACAATTCACCTTTTATGTACAATTCTGCTAGGGTGACAGAAGCCAAGTCAGAGATTTCTACCACATTTTCGGGGCTGAAAGTCAAGGTTTCTGTGGCTATGTATGTGTGTTTGCATGTGAAGGAGTCTTACTAATCATTTTTCTGGCATCATTTGAGACAGCCAACATCCTGTCTCTCAGTTGAAACAGATACAACCCTACTCCCCATCCTTATGGCCCTTTCATTTCCAGGAGCTCTATTTTCAACTTTTGGGGCACACTGAAATCATTCCACACTCTGTGTAATTTTTTGGCACTGATAATTCCTTGAGGCATTTAAGGCATTGTTTTTCTACAATCTTGATGGCTCCGCAAGCTATACAAAGAAAATGAAATAGAGCCAGGATTGCTGGACCCTTCTTAACTGGCATCTTTCCTAGGCTGAGAAATGTGTTTTTGGTCTTAAGAACACAGAAGTTGTGCAGTTTCTCATAAGAGACCTTCTGAAAGCTTCTATGAGTTGAGTCTTCTCCATTCCCTATAAATGGAGAAAACCCTCCTTTTGTTTCCTACTTTCTACTCTGACATTCCTTCTATGATATCTCAGCACAGAAATGTCTAACTCACCAAATTGGTGGAAAGGCTGAGGGTGGACATGTTCCAAGCTGCAAACAACATTTTGACGTTTAAGTCCCTACCATTTTCCAAAACAATGCCCTTCTTGTTTCTCTAGCTCAGTAGCGCTGAACTTGGGGTAGCTTTGCACCCCTCCCAAGGGGTGACTGTCCAGTCTGGAGATATTTTTGTTTATAATAACTAGGGTGGTAGTTGGTGCTATTGGTATCTGGTATCAGAGGCCCGTAATGATGGTAAACATCACAAATTGCACAGGACAGTCCCCACCAAAACACACACACACACACACACACACACACACACACAAAGAATTATCTTTTCTAAAATGTCAATAGTGACAAAGGTGAAAAGCTCTGTAGCTCATTCCTTAATATTCTACTCAAAGGTATTTGAGGTGTTTTCAGTTATGAAATTATATGTATGTTTTGCCAAATCAGCAGCTGTTTCTCACCATTTTACCCTGTTAGGGTAAACAAGGGAAAGGAGAAGGAGACTGATAGTATAAACATCTCATTCTGTATCAGATACTGTGCTCAGTACTTCAAATTTATATTGTCACATTTAATCCTTGTTGAAGAAATCATGTCAAGTAGTTACAATAGTTATCTTCATCCTACAGAGTTAAAAAAAATAAAGAAAACTGAGTTTCAGAAAAATTAAACTACAAATCCAGATAAGAGCTTCCATAAATGGAAGAGCAGAAACTTAGTATCAGCCTGTATGACTCCAGAGATGATGCCATCTCAACCTCACAAATGAGATCTCCTGATTTTCAGAATTTTTAGAAATATTTGCTTTATTCTAATTGAATGTCAAGCATAGAAGATATGCATTCAACAAGGAATACTGTGTAGTATTTTTTTGTTATTGTTTCCTGAAAAATCTTCAGTATAATGAATAAGTTGTGAGGTTTTCTAGGAAAGCCAGTAGAAAGTGTGGGCTTTGAGGACCTCTAATCCTATAACTGAGAAAAATGAACATAAATAATTCATCAATGCTTAAACTTGGAACAAACTGCCTCATACTATATACTTCTAGAGATATGATTCAGATATAATTTGGTCCGGGTTGAAAGAAGACTCAAAAATATATGTATCATCCTAACACCACTTTGGTCCAGATCTCCCAATTGGACGAAGCAAGGAAATTTGACTTGAGCAGAACTAGAAACAATGTAGACCACACTGTTTAGAGCTTGTTTCTAATGCAAACAATCAGCCCCACAAGCTAAATGTTGGATGAGATGCAAAGCCATATAACCTATGTGATCGCCTACCTACCTATCTGCCAACCTATCTATAGTCCCTCTTTCTAACCAGGCAAAATTTCAGAGAGAAATAGAAGTTATCTCTTGAGACCTAGAAATACAAACAGCTTTCTGGAGAGGTAAAATGCATAGATTTACACAAAACAGAAACCCCATCAACCCTGAACATTTTTCATGAAAATAAATTCCTCACTCTGAGAGGAAATAACCTGAAACACAAAAAGGGCATTCTCCACCAACATAAGATAAGAGTATGCCCTCCAACATGGAGCAGGTGACCACAATTCATGGCAGTGAAAAACATCAGACAACTAGCAACAAAGAAGAAACTCCCTGACTGCAACTGCTCAAAGTCCCAGATTATGCCTCACTGCCCCTCAAAACTCTTGTCCCCAAAAAGGAGCAGAATGACTGAACAAAAAATAAAAACAATATATCCAAAGCATTGGTTCACAGTTCACATATGTAGACCAGTTTTAGCTAAAAAGACACATTCCAAAGCTAAAAAGTCAAGGTTGATTTAGTAGGTCTGGAGTGAAGATTGACACTTTGTATTTTTCACATCCATATTTGAGAACTAGTGTTCAAAGTAGAGAGAGAAGGTCAAGTCAAAAGTTGCTATGTAAACCAACAGAGATATCAAGAAAAATGCATTCATATTATTTGGGGGAAGACATGATCCCAGTTCAAAATAAAAAAATGAAAAGCAAATGATAACACCATGGGACCTATATGTAAAATGCTATATAATGGAAGAGGGAAAAGAACAAAAATATAGCAAACAAAGACAGCTAAATAGCATTTTTTTTTCAGCTTCTAGTAGTGGCTGAAGAAACAGACAGATAATAGGTGATATTTCACAAATGATAAATTTAAAAGATAACTCTAAAATCAATCAGAAGCAATAAGGAACATTGTCAACCCTGTAAATCTTGAGTCAGTGACCTAAAGTATAAGTTTGGGAAACACTAAAGCAACATAAGGAATAAAGAAAAAAAATAAGTCTCTCTCTCTCTCTCTCTCTCTCTCTATATATATATATATATATATATATATATAAAATCTATCACACACATACGTTTTCACATACATACATGTTTTGTACATTTAGTTATTAAATATTAATATTAAAATATATACATACATATTTACATATTAAGCAGATCCAACATTAAGGTCACTGACTTAGAACTAGGTTTTCTAACTGTGGGACAGAGATTTGGAAGAAGTAGAAGTGCAATAATTTCCTTACTTTAACATATGATTTCAGCTTTCAGAACCAATAAAAACTTATTTTGAAAGTAGCTTTAACAAGAAATAGTCACGTGACCATGATTCAATGATCGAATCCTCTCAAATTCAGCTTTTTCTTCTTCAAATTGGGGATCAGAAGTGTGCCTACCTCACAAGGTGGTCATGAGAGTTAATGAGATGATGCCTATAAATACCTGAGAAAATGCAAAGAAAACTCTCAACGAACATCAACTATGGCTATTAATATTTGATAGGGGAAAATTTGAAGAGCCTCTTGTGTATTTTGAAAATGTTAAGTTGTGCATTTATATGAAACTAAAACTTAGCAGAATTAAACATTAGTTGACATCTGTGGTATTGTCCAGATGGAAAATGAAACAGAACAAATTAAATAAAACTTTAAAAATGAAGTAAGATGATGAGTGAGAACAAATGTGTAGGTCCAATCAGCTTCATGTTTAATGAAAAAGACTCATAAGTAGACAAATTAATAATAATAACCAATGGAATTCTATTTATACAAATAAATGCAAATCTGTCAAAGCAATGTCATTCGGAAAGGTTGAAAGTAAAAATCTCTGGCAATATTTTACCAGATAATATACATAAAAATTGGAACAGACATCCATTTCTTTAAAGAGCAAGATCTGGAAATGGCACATCACTACTCACAACTCATCAGAATTCAGTCAAATGGCCAAGTAGTTGCAAAGAAAACTGGGGAATGTAGTCTTGACATCCATGCACCCAGATCAACTCCAAGTTTTCTAGCACTAAAAAAAGGGATTGCTGGATAACTAGCAGTCTTAGACACAGGATTATTGCCCTTAAGTCAGGAACCAAGCAAGAGTGTTTATGAGAACTAGTACTTCACATTCCTGTGGAAATATCAGACAGTGCGATTCAATCAGGGAACAGAATAGGCAAGGGTATCAGAAAGTAGAAGGAAGCAAATCACCATTATTTGCAGATTATATAACATTTCACCTGGATAGCTGTAACAGAATGAACTGAAGAAATACCAGCATTAAAAGAAAATAAGTTACAAGATATTGTTAATAACTATAATTTCCTCTAATTAAACAATAACTACGTAAGGACTATAATGAGAAAATATAGTCACATTATCCACAAAACAGTAGCAGCAAAATCAACAGTAATACAACACCACCGGTAAACTTAATTTTTAGAAATAAACCTAATATTAATATATTCAGTAGGAATACTGCATGTTCTCATAAGTGGAAGCTAAACTATGGAGACTCACAAGGAGGGAGGGCAGGAGAGAGTGAGGGATGAACAAATTACTTATGAGGTACAATGGACACTATTCAGGGGTTGGTTACAAAAGCCAAGACTTTACCACTATGTAATATACACATGTTATGGAATTCAACTTGTACTTTCTAAATCTATTAAATTTTTTTAATAAGGACAAAAAAGAAAGAAACCCAATATGAATTGGATAGAAATAATAATGTAAAGTGTTTATCATGAACATATACACAGTAAAGCCAAAGAGATATTTTTAAAATGCGAAGCAATTCAATCACCTCTGTTGGTTAAAACTCTCTGCTCACTGCAGTTGGAAAGGAATTCGTTTTTTTGTGTGTTTTTTTGTTTTTTTTTTGTTTTTTTTTTTTTCCATAGCCTAGGCCCTTCTGACCTTTTGTTTGTCTGATAACTTCTTCGTTTGCTTCAACTTTCCTCTTTGAGGAAAGAAATTTAGCCACATCAGCCTCCTTTTTGTCATACCAAGCTATTAATAGTTCTTGTCTTGGGAAAGTTGTACTAGCTATTTCCTCTCCTTGGAAGAGATTTTCTTGTGGCAAGCTCCTTTTTATCAATTTATGTTCCAGTTTAAAAGTCAGAAAACTGAAGAAACATCTCTGGTCACTCTTTGTCCGCAATAGCCACACCCTTCTTCATGAAGTCATTGTCTATTACCCTCTTACATGAAAATGTCAAATGAAAAACACTGTTACATCACATCAAATATAATTAGAGTATTTCCAAGAGTATATTGAATGTTATTATGTGTTATATATTGATTATTATAATTATTTAATTATATTTGCATAATATATTTTCATATTATATATATATTTTTTTTTTTTTTTTTGAGACAGAGTCTCGCTTTGTTGCCCAGGCTAGAGTGAGTGCCGTGGCATCAGCCTAGCTCACAGCAACCTCAATCTCCTGGGCTCAAGCAATCCTGCTGCCTAAGCCTCCCAAGTAGCTGGGACTACAGGCATGAGCCACCATGCCCGGCTAATTTTTTTCTATATATATATATATATATATATATATATATATATATTAGTTGGCCAATTAATTTCTTTCTATTTATAGTAGAGAAGGGGTCTCGCTCTTGCTCAGGCTGGTTTCGAACTCCTGACCTCGAGCAATACGCCCGCCTTGGCCTCCCAGAGTGCTAGGATTACAGGTGTGAGCCACTGCACCCGGCCTCATATTATATTTAAAATAGATTATATTAATAGTAAAATATATGATATTAATATAGTTATATGAACACACTAGTTAATGGAAAACATTCCATTATATTATATATACATATAAAATATATTCTACAAAATGACAACTTGTTGAGATTTTCAGATAATTGTTCATTTATCCTTTATACTTCGCTTTGTTGTCTGAGTTTTAATATATATATAGATGGATAGATAGATATACTGGGTGGGGGAAGCTGAATTAGTTAGGATACAAGTACAGAAACCTCTCTCTCAAATTGGTTAAACAGAAAGGAACTTTGTTAACTTACTTTCTCAAAATATCTGGAAGCAGTGAAGTCTTCAGTCATGTGGTCAGTCAATACAAATGTATTAAGTACATAATTATGTGTCTTTTAACTTCTGAGGATGTAGCATTGAGAAACACAGCGTCCTTAAGTACCTTACATTCTTGATAATTTAGAGAGAAAAGAAATCTAAAAACAAATATGTTCAATGTATTTGGATACATTTCAGGCTCTGCTAAGCAGTACAAAGTAGGGAAGTTAAAGAATTGTGATAGATAGTAGCAGTGAAGTTTCATTTGGTTTGAGTGATCTAGAAATTCCTTTCAGAAAGAGGTATCATTTCAGTTGAGGTTTAAAAGACAAGACAACTCTGCAATGATACAAGGGAGTTCCAAAGAGAATAAATATCAAGGACAGAGAACATGGGACAGAAAATCTGGTTGAAGTGAAGGGAAAAGAGGGAGAGATCAAACAGAGATGATAAGGGAGAGAAAAGCAGGGCCAGATCTGGAAAGGCCTTGGGGATGGGGAAGGAGGGGAAAACTAGGTTGAGTCCCTTTTTGTCTGACTACCTCTGAGGCCTCATGTGGAGGCATAGGATGGGAAGGCTAGATTATGTCCTACATGAATGCTTTCTGGGATTCCAGAGAATATCTCACATGCTATTCCTTTATTCTCTAACTCCCTGGTATGCAATCAAAGCTCTCATTTTCTGTTTAATGTCTCACCTCAATTCTATGAGGTCACTATTATACATATTTTACAAATAAACTGTATTCGTTTCTATTGTTGTAAAATTTTAACACAAACTTAATGGCTTAGAACAACACAAATGTATTTTCTTAAAGTGTTGGAGATCAGAAATCTGAAATGTGTGTCACTAGGCCAAAATTAAGGTGTCAGCAGGGCTGTGTTCCCTCTGGAAGTTCTAGGGGAGAATCCATTTCCTTGCTTCTAATGGCTGCTTGTATTCCTGGCCTCAAGGCCCAGCATTACTGTGACCTGTGCTTCTATCCTCATACCTCCTTCTCTGACCAACCCTCCTGCCTCCCTCTTACAAGAACCCTTGTGATTAACTGGGCCCACATGAATAATCCAGGATAATTTTGTCATCTCAAAACCCTTAACTTGATCACATCTTCAAAGTTATTTATTTATTTATTTGACCATGTGAGGTAACATATGCACAGGTTCAAGTGAATAGGGCAGGGGCATATTTGGGATCCATTATTCTGCCTACCACAAAACCTTACATTTAGCAAAGTGACTTGGCAAACTTCACACGACTATAAAGAGGCAAAGCTTTATCTGGACCCCAAACTGATCTTTAATATTCTTAGTAGGAAATTGTAATAAAAAATATCCTTAGGGCAGAGACATAGGCTTTGGAGGTAATCCTGGTTTATCAAAACCATGATAAATGATACTGATCTAGCCAGTACCTCAACCTAAGTGTCTTTAGACTGAGTGACAACATGGGTTAATGGTTAAGAACTATGATACTCTGGAGTCACATAAATCTTGTTTTTTTAAAAATTATTTTTATTTTTTTACTTTTTTTGAGACAGGGGCTTGCTCTGTTGCTTGGGCTAGAGTGCAATGGTGTCATAGCTTGCTGCAACCTCAAATTCCTGGGCTCAAGTGGTCCCCCTGCCTCAGCCTCCTGAGTAGCTGGGACTACCGACATGCACCCCCACATCCAGCTAATTTTTCTATTTTTTGCTGAAGCAAAATCTCGCCATATTGCTCAGGCTGGTCTTGAACTCTTGGCCTCAAGCAATCCTCCAGCATCAGCCTCCCAAAATGCTAGGAATACAGGTGTGAGCCACTGGGCCTGGATATAAATCTTGTTTTGATGCCCACCTCTACCATTTACTAGCTGTGGGACCTTGGTCAAAATACCTTACCACTCTGTATCTCAGTCGCCTCATCTTGTTAGGTCCATCTCCATGTTCCTTGGTCCTCAGTTCCTAGTGTTGAGTACTGGTACCGAGTTGAGCCAATGATGAAGTGATCACAAATACAAAACAATCCCACAGAGTTTATTACAAAAAAGAAAGAAACTTTCTTCTATTACAAAAAAAGAAAGAAACTACAAAGTTAAAGTAAAACAGGAAGCTACTCAAAGTGAAAATATATTCCAGAGAGAGGAATGGGTCAGTCCACACAAGTGGAAAAAGAAAAACGTTGAGGAGTCCCAGGTGATTTCCTTTTATAGGCCTGGTCTAGAAGCAGGCTTACAGGAGGTGTGGGATAGTACCAAATGATTATCAGGTGTTCTGCATTTTCCTGCAGTCCCTTCTCCTGATTGGTCCCCGGCTTTTCCACCCCTAGGAACCACCCTCCTGGCCTACACCCATTACCTGAAGGTTTGATCCCTACCTAACAATCTGCAAGATGGTAAAATAATAATACCTGTATCTCACAGGGCAAAAAGAAAGATTTAAAGAAATAATATCTGTACAACATAAGTTAGCATATACATATCCAAATAACTGCAGCCATTTTTATTAGAATATTATTTTGCATAGTTTCACAGCCAAAATTTCTAAGTCAATGTTGATTTTTCACTAAACCTTGTTATTAATTAGTGTTTTGCTTTCAAGAGAAAGAATCAAAGAAAAATACACAATAAGTATGATAATGTTTATTCCTCTAGTCTAATTTTGAGGTAGGCTTTTCATTTTCGTAAGCTAAAAAATTACCTCATTAACAAAGGAGTTATTTATCAGTCCTATAAGTCTTGTCAGAAAGATACTTACAGGGTTGTTTTTGTGCAACAGAAATATAATCAATTACTCTGAGTTACTTGGTGTCACACTACTTACTTGAAATCTGTGAGGAAAATGACCCAGACTAAGCAATGATTCACTTATTAACTGTTAAGTTGTGACAAAGAGGAAGAGGAACAGATGCTTTGTCTAGGGGTTCCATTGAGAAATAGATGATGTTAGGAGATGCTTTGCCTACTAGGAGAAACAAATTGACCAGAAGAGGACTTCCAAGAGCAGATGTTTGGTCTATAATAAGAGACTGACCAACCAGAAAGAGATAGAAAGGCCACAAAGTGGAGGTATGATCGATCAAGGCCACAAGTGAGAGTCTCTGGAGCATGTGTACAAGTAAGGTGACAGTATCCTCAAGTGACCTACCCTTATTCACATTGTAAAAATCACACCCATCAGCGTCATGACAATTTATGAATACCATGGCAACCACCAGAAATTGCCTTACAAGGTTAAAAATGGGTAGGGTTCACAGTTTCGGGAATTCTCCACCCCTTTCCAAGAAAAACCAGGAATATTTCACCCCCCCCACTTAACATAAAATTAGGGAATTAGCATAAACAGGATATCTTGTTAAATTCAGGGTCTCTTTCACTAGGGGCAGGGGAGGGGCTGTTGACTCATTCCTTCTCCAGAATGTACTATGCTTTAACAAACTTTGGCACTTTGCCTGCTTGCATCTGCATGGTCTGCTCATTTGCTTTGTGGACTCGGTACCAGTAACCATTCTTCAGTACTGGGAACCAAGAACTGGGGAACATGGACCTGACATCTGGCCCGCGCACCTGACATTAACTCTAAAGAATGCTAATTAGGAGATTTTTAAATGTATTCTTAGAGGCCAGTATCCTTTTCTGACTTTAGTGGTCTACATTTTTAAATTTCTGTACATACTTGTCTTTGCCAAGAGCTCGAAGACAAAGCGCATGAGCAGACCATGCAGAGTACATTCTGGAGAGGAATGTACAAGTTCTAGTCATGATCCGATGTCGTTCTTTGGTACTGAAAAGGGTCAGTAGGAGTTGTCGGCAATCTTTCCACGTGGGACAGTGAGTCTGGAAGATAGATTTGAGGAGGTCGATGAGGGCCTGCTGTTTCTCTGGGTAGGACGGGGTATGATGTTTCCAATTCAATAGGTCGGTGGTGGAGAAAGGCTGCGTGAATAATTTACATTCTGTTAAAGAAAAATATAAAATTAACTTTGGTGTTCCTTGGCTTTTAGATCCATCATTTTAATTTCTACTTACATAATCACATGGCATTCTGCCTGTGTGTACCTATGTTTGTGTCCTTTCTCTTCCTATAAGGACATAAGTCATACTAGATTAGGCTGCAGTCTAATTAACTTATATTAACTTGATTATATCTGTAAAGACCTTATTTCCAAATAAGGTCACATTTGCAGGTTCTAGGGGTTAGGACTCAACATATCTTTTGGAGACCATAATTCAACCCATGAAAATAAGGCTTAAAATTGTGTTATTATATTAAAAAGTGTTACTGTTACATAGATAAGGCTTTTACAATGCTTTGTATTTTGCTTTTCTTAATTTACTATAACTACCAAAGCCATTAGCAACCCTACAGTGTGCAATAGTAAACAATAATGGGACCAAACTAAGTTAGGAGTATCGAATATAGTTTCCCAAAGGAGAAAAGCACACTTAAACTTGCAATGCTCTTGAGTTAGGTGCTAATAAGGTAAAGAGGTATGTTTGTGTGTGTGTGCGTGAGAGAGAGAGAGAGAGAGAGAGAGAGAGGGCGCAAGTACACCAGGTGGTAAATAACAAGTGTTAATGTCCCAAGTTACCAAGAAAGCACCAGAACATTAATGTAACTAAAAGGTCAATATGATCAGACAGTGGGCAAGGGAGTACCTGGCAGCAGATGAAGTGAGAGACGTACTCATGAGACAGATAACTCCACATACCTTTTAAAATATTCTGGCTTATTTTAAAGTTTAGCATAAATTCAATAGAGAAATTCACACTTGTTGCAATATTAATTATTCAGTTCTGGCAAAGATGCAGTGAATGGGAATGTCACTTATCTAATGCCTTCTTTCTCAGAACTACACTCATCTCCCTCACCTTCTAAGCCTTAGCTCAGGGCTCATCTCCTTAATGAGGCCTACCAGAACTCTGTCTTTAATATGTCGACCTACCGCCTTCTTTCAGTATTTCTACCTCCCCTATATGCTCTAGTTTCTTTATTCTTTTCTGCATAACACTTGTCATAATCTAGCATATTGTATACATTATTTATCATTATTGACTGTTTATTATCTACCATATACCATTAGAATTTAAGCTTCAAGATTCCAAGAGAGCAAGATGTCTTGCCTACTTCATTCATCCATTGAATATTTGTGAAGTAAATTAATTAATCAATTTTCTTTGCAAATTAATAAAACCATTAGGAAATCCTCATATGATCATAAAAATAAAAATCTTACATCTTCTACACTTTGACCAAGAATTTCTACTCAGAAAAAAATCCTAAGCAGGTAAGGTGAAATGCAAGGAAAGATTCGTGTAGAAAGATTTATAGCACAGTTGTGAAAATCTGGAAACAAGTGTCTAATATGAGACAAATACTAAGTAAATTATACTTGAAATCATACATAGGCACTAAAATTATTTTGAGTCTTTAATGAGATAATGATATGGACATATTTTAAATAAAGTATCTTAATTAAAATGTTAAATGCACCTTCTTAATTAACATGTTAAATAAAAATAACAAAACAAGCAATTTTATTTTCCAGTGATTCCTAAGTTTATTCATTATCTCAAAAGTTATTTATTTGGCACCTTATCATAAATGCTGGGGATATAGCAGTGAATGAAACATACAAAATATTTTTCTATCATGGATATTATATTTTCATATGATCAAACAGTCAATAAAGAAATAAATTTGGTATAACATCAGGTATGGTAAGTACTATGAAGGAAACTAAGTACACTTTCAGCGTAGGGAATGATGGAAATGGTATTTCATATGTTAAGGTCAGAAAAGCCCTCTTTGAGAAGATGGTATCTAGATAATAACCAAAATAAACAGGAAGTGTGATAGTTTGATAAGTACCTCTAGAAAATAGCAACCCAGGCTATGGAAGCAGCAAATGCAAAGACTCTCACGTGAGAACAAGCTTGGCATATTCAAAGTGGATAACTAAAATGTGGTATATGCTCACAATGGAATATTACTCAATCCTAAGAAATGACAGTGAGCTAGCACCATTTATGCTATCCTGGATTAAGCTTAAGCCCGTTATCCAAAGTGAGGCGACACAAGACATGGAAAATGGGCTCCACATCTACTCGCCATTAAATTGTTACTGACTGATTTAAACTTTGGTTTTCAAATGGTGGCAATGCTCACCAGAGATTCGGTGTGTGTGGGAAGACCCAACCTTAAGGATGGGATGAGCAATATGGAGGGGGAGGGCATACCTCTAACCCTTCTTAGGGAGAGGCAAAGATATACAATGTAACCAAAATGCTAAAAAAAAAAAAAAATCAAAAACTTTATAACAGGTGGTGGGCAGGCAGGTGTGGGGAGGAGGAAAGGGGTGTATGCTTCCATAACGTGTATTATGCACACCACCAGGGGAATGAATGGTCATATCGGGGGGAGGGAGGGGGCAGAGGCAATATTTGTAACCCTAACAGTATTTGTACTTCCATAATATGATGAAATAAAAGGAAAAAAAAAAAAAAAAAAAAGAAAGCCTCTATAGCTAAAGCAGAGAGATCAAGGTAGAACGCATATGCTGGGTCCAGATCATGCACTTCTTTGCAAGCAATGGTAGAGAGTTTTGCAGTTTCATTTAATTGGAATGGGCTTTCAGTGGATAACTTTGTGCAGAGGAGTGAAATTAACCATCTTGTGATTTAAAAGGGTAACTTTGGCATCTGGGTTGAAAACTTTTTTAAAAAACTGTAGCAAGTGAAGATGCAGGGAGAATAGTTCAAGTTATTGCCTACTACAGTTCAAAAGTGATGCTGGCTTGGACAGAGATGGCTGTGGTGAATGATCATGGTACATAACAAGATTTTGGCTAGATTTTGAAGATAGTTACAACAGTAATTGCTGATGAATTGGATGTAGGAGGTGAGTGAAAATGAATAATCAAAGATCAATTCTAGATTCTGTTCTGAGCAACTGAGTAAATAATTGTTCCATTTTTAGTTAATGGAAGCAATGGGGAAAAAGAGGGGGAAAGTAGGTTTGTACTTATCTGTGGGGATAGAATTCTATCTTACAGAATTATAAGAAACTTCTTAGTCAATGAAAGGGGCATGTCAAATGTGTAGTTCAATATAGATATCTAGGTTTAAGGGCCTACATCCTGGATAGATTTATTAATTAGGAAGTTATCAGTATACTGGTGGCATTTAAAGCTGGGAAGAATGGATGAGATCACCAAGGGATTGAATATAGATGGAGAAAATAGCTAATGATTGAGCTATTTTCAATATAGCATGGTTATCCCTAATATTTAGAGTCTAGACAGAGGAAAAGGAAGCCAAAAAGGAGATGGAAGAGTAGTCACTAAGGTAGGAGGAAAACCAGGAAGATGGAGTATCCTGGAAATCACGTAAAGAATGCATTTTAAAGAGAAGGAAGTGGCCAAATAAATAATGCATTTTAAAGAGGAGTGAGTGGCCAATTGTGTCAAATGGTGCTGCTAGATCCAAAAAGATGGAAACTGAAAATTGATCCTTCAGTTCAGCAATGTAAATCTCGCTTTGTGTCACTGATAATAATAGCTTTGATGGGTAATGGTCTTGAAAGAATTATTGAGTGAATTCAAAGGAAAATAAAGGAGTAGAAGTGGAGACAGAATGTAGATAAATGGGATTACAGTTGGAAGAGGTTGTAGGCTCAAGAGAGAATTGTTTGAAGATGGAAAATTTTCAACATATTTCTATAGAAATAGGGATGAACTTTAAAGAGGCAGAAAGTAATAATGCTGAAGAAAGGGGTTATTTTCGATAGCAAGCCCTTAAATAAGAGAGAGGGGATGGGATTCAACATATAAATAGAAGATGTTTATTTTAAACAGGAATAAATATAATTTACCCATTTTAACAGGAAAAAGGCACACGAGATGGGTAAAAATCCAGGTAGGTGGGTGGATCTGGTGGCAGAGACATGTAGAAGTATTTCCTTTTCAATATCTTTATTGAGATATAATACAAATATCATAGAATTTATCAATTTAAAATACACAATTCAGTGTTTTTTTAGTATATTGACAATTGTATAGCCATCACCGCAATTTAAGTTAAGAACATTTTTATCACCCTGAAAAAAATATGTTTACGATTAGTCACTCCCACTTCCCTCTTCTGGTCCCTGGAAATCTATAATCTATTTTCTGTCTATATGAATTTGTATACTCTGGAAATTTACATAAATGAAATTGTAAAATAAATGACACTCTGTGTCTGGTTTCTTTTACTAACCATATTTTCAAGGTTCATCCAAGTTGGAACATATATCTATATTTCATTTTTTTCTATTGTTGAATAATTTTTTTGAATATAACACTTTTTATTTATCCATTCAACAATGGATAGATATCTAACTGGTTTCTACTTTTCAGCTATTATGAATAATGATACTAAGAACATTTGCATACAAGTTTTTGTGTGAACATATTTTAAATACTCCTGGGTATAGACCTAGGAGTGCAGTTGCTAGGTCATATAGTAACTGTGTTTTAAATTTTTTGAGGAACTTTCAAACAGTTTAAAAAAGTGACCTTACCATTTTACAACCCTACCAGCAATGTACTGACATTCCAATTTTATCACATCTTCCCCAACAATTGTTATTATATTTTATAGCCATATCGAAGTTTGTGAAGTGCTATCTTATTGTGAGAATTTCTCCTTCGAGTGATTATATTTCTTAGCAAAATTAGGAAGTGATATCATCAGCTAAGAGAGATAATGGGAGAAGAGTTATTGGAGGATGGAAGAGAAATGAGAAGGCATGAAATAGAATTAGCTGATAGTGGGAAAGTAATTTATTAAGGATAAGTAGAAAATTGTAGCTAATGTTATGGGCCCAATTGAAATATGTGACCATACATTTTTTAAAAGGTCAGTCAATATTATTTCCTAGGTATTTTTTCTAGCCAATTCACTGCTTGGGGGTAGCATGGTAATAATGACTGTAAAGATAAACATAAAGATAAGAAAAAATAAGGACAATATTAATGGTTTATCATAAAATTGTATTCAATCTAAGTGAATATTTTAGTCTGAGATTATATAATTTCTATAGTGTTAAAATATTCTTTTTATAAAATGATGGTGATGGGATATGTTAGATCTTTTTTCATTGCTATTAATGGCCTAATATTTTATTTTTGTTGTTTTTAGTTAGTACATGAAAAGGTGGTCATTTTGTGTTGCCTCTCCATTTTATTATTATTATTATTAATTTATTCAGGATATTATGGGGGTACGAACATTTTGGTTACATGTAATGCATTTGTGCCGGACAAGCCAGGGTTACAAGCATGTCCCTCCCCTATACAGTGTGTTCTGCTTTCATTAGTTGTGGGTTTACCTTCCCACTCCACCCTCAACCAGCACCCAGTGAGTATTACTACCATGTGAACACCTTAGTGTTGGTCAGTTAGTACCAATTTGATGGCAAATACATGAGGTGGATGTTTTTCCCTCCTTGTGATATCTCACTTCGAAGGATAGGCTCAATCTCTATCCAGAATAATATAAGAGGTGCTAGATCACCATTGCATTTTATGAATGAGTAGTATTACATGGTATACATATACCACATTTAATTAATCCACTCATATATTGATGGACACTTGGGATGTTTCCACATCTTTGCAATTATGAATTGTGCTGCTATAAACATTCAAGTACAGACATCTTTATTGTAGCATGTCTTTTTTTCCTTTAGATAGATGCCTAGTGGTGGGATTGCTTGATCAAAAATATACACTGGGGAAAAGAATTTCTGTCCAATTAGTGGTGCTGGCAAAACTGGATACCCACATGCAGAAGATTGAAACTAGATCCCTACCTCTCATACCTCACAAAAATCAAATAACGATGGATAACAGACTTAAACCTAAGATGTGAAACCTTAAGAATTCTGGAAGAAAATATTGAGAACACTCTTTCAGACATCGGCCTAAGGAAATAATTTATGAAGAAGACCACCAAAGCAATCACAGCAGCAACGAAAATAAACAAATGGGACTTGATCAAATTAAAAAGCTTCTGCACAGCCAAGGAAACCATCATTCAAGCAAATAGACAACCTACAGAATGGGAGAAAATATTTGCTTTCTACACATGCAACAAAGGGCTGATAACAAGAATCTATACATAATTTAAGAAAATCAACAAGAAAAAATCAAACAACCCATCAATAAATGGGCAAAGGACATGAACAGAAATTTTTCAAATGAAGATAGACAAATGGTCTGCAAACATATAAAAAAGTGATCAACATCTCTAATCATCAGGGAAATGCAAATCAAAACCACAATGAGATATCACCTAACTCCAGTGACAATGGCCTTTATCAAAAGTCCCAAAATAACAAATGCTGACGTGGATGTGGAGAGATTGAGCACTCTTACACTGCTGGTTGCACTGCAAGTTAGTACAACCCCTTTGGAAATAATTTGGAGATACCTCAAAGAGCTAAAAATAGAAATACCATTTGACCCTCCCCCCATTTAAAAAATGATCTGAGAAATCTAAAATCTCATATCACTTATATATCCAACATTACACTGGCTATGCAAACAAATATGAACAGAATAACAACTGGGTAGAAATATGGCAAAATTTTAGCAGTGATTAACTCTGAGTGACAAATTTATTGGTGATTTTTAATTTTTCTCCATGCCTCAATGTGCAATGTTAATATTTTTCTAAAGACCATGTTTTATAAAATGCTAAAGTTTTTCTTTTCAAAATCAAGAGAGTTAGAAAATTTAAAAGGTATAACATGTTATGAAAAAATCTAATGAACATTTTAACTCAAGAATTTACTTTAAAATTCTCTCTCTTTTTCTAAAATTTAATATATAACAATGTTTGATTATTTTACCTCAATCCTACTGTAGCGCAAATTTGAGTCTGGTTTTTCAGTGCTCTGCTAAATTCTCTAGTGTCTTAAGATCCATTAAGAGTTAATCACTGTCCTGTTGCTTGAAGAATACTTCAAATGTTTTTCTGCAAAAAAAAAAAAAAAAAAAATTCCCTCACTGGATTTAAGCACTGTTGAAAATATTGTAACAAAGACACATTGCTGCCAAAACCAAAGAAAAACCAAAGTTATCAGCAGCTAGCAAATGACATTCTGAGAGAGTTGCCACAATTAAAATAATTTTTCAAGGCCCTGAAGTCTGGAGAAAAATAAGGTTTAACTATAGAAAATAAAAATTCATGTATTACACAAACCAAATCAAACAATAAGTAAAATTGGTCACTTTGTTCATTTAGTCTTGATCATCCAGGACACAGAATCGTATCATCATCATTTCTCACTGATATGATCAATTTAAAAATTTCTTTTAGTTAACAAATAAGAAGACATATAATTCTCAGCCAATAAAGACACATTCTAAGCTTTTGGTAGACAAAGAGTCATGAAATACTCTTCAAAAGAAAAGTTATTTACTCTAGTCATTGGTTTACTCATCACAGGATGAAAAATGTTTATAGATGGAAAATTACCATCCTCAACCAAAGAAATGAGATATGACCTGAAAAAAGTTGAGGACAATAAACTTAATTTCCATTCTCAGAATTATCTTATCATACCCTAAATCAATTCTTTATTAAGTTTTTAAAATAATTTGCCAGGGTAATATTCTTGGGCAACTAAAATTTAAAATATGTCTTTGTATGCTAACTTCTAACTCACTCCCTCCATATATATATTATTTTTTCAGCATATTATGGGGGTACAAATGTTAAGGTTATGTATATTGCCCATGCTCTCCTCCCTGCTCGAGTCAGAGCTTCAAGCGTGACCATCCCCAAAACATTGCACATCTCACTAATTGTGTTGGTATATACCCATCCCATCCTCCCCCTCTTACCTGCCCCACACCCGATAAATGTTTTTCCTATATGTCCATTTAGGTGTTCATCCATTAATACCAATTTGCTGGTGAGTACATGTGGTGCTTGTTTTTCCATTCTTGAGATACTGCACTTAGTAGAATGGGTTCCAGCTCTAACCAGGAAAATACAAGAGATGCTATATCACCATTGTTTCTTAAAGCTGAATAGTACTCCATGGTAAATATGTACCACATTTTATTAATCCACGCATGTATTGATGGGCACTTGGGTTGTTTCCACAACTTTGCAATTGTGAATTGTGCTGCTATAAACATTGGAGTGCAGGTGTCCTTTTCACAAAGTGACTTTTGATCTTTTAGGTAGATGCCCAGTAGTGGAATTGCTGGATCAAATGGTAGATCTACTTTTGTAGCTTTAAGATATCTCCATATTGCTTTTCACAGAGGTTAAACTAGTTTTGAGTCCCACCAGCAGTGTGGGAGAGTTCCTATCTCTCTGCATACACGCCAACATTTATTGTTTGGGGACTTTTTGATAAAGGCCATTCTCACTGGAGTTAAGTGATATCTCACTGTGGTTTTAATTTGCATTTCCCTCATGATTAGAGATGTTGAGCATTTGTTCATATGTTTGTTGGCTATTATTCTGTCTTCTTTTGAAAAATTTCTGTTCATGTCCTTTGCCCACCTTTTGATAGGGTTGTTTGATTTTTCCTTGCTGACTTTCCTGAGTTATAAATGGATTCTTGTTATCAGCCCTTTATAGGATGTGTAGCTTGCAAAAATTTTCTACCGTTCTGTGGGTTGTCTATTTGTTCTCTTGACAGTTTCTTTGGCCATGCAGAAGCTTTTTAATTTGATCAGGTCACATTTATTTATTTTTGTTGCTGCTATGATTGCCTTTGGGGTCTTCTTCATAAATTCTTTGCCTAGGCCAATGTCTAGAAGAGTATTTCCAACGTTTTGCTCTAGAATTTAATAGTTTCACACCTATTGTTCAAGTCTGTGTTCCAGTGTGAGTTGATTTTTGTGGGAGGTGAAAGGTGTGGGCCCTGTTTCAGTCTTCTACATGTGGCTATCCAGTTTTCCCAACACCATTTATTGAATAAGGATTCTTTTCCACAGTGTATGTTTTTGTCTGCTTTGTCGAAGATTAGTTGGCTATATTAGGATGGTTTTATATCTGCGTTGTCGGTTCTATTCCACTGGTCAATGTCCCTGTTCTTGTGCCAGAAAAAACTGTTTTAATGACTATAACCTTGTAGTATAGTTTGAAGTCTGGTAAATTGATACCTCCTATTTTATTTTCATTGCCTAGGATTGATTTTGCTATATGGGGTCTTCTCTAGTTTCATACAAATCATATAATTATTTTTTCTATATCTGTGAAAAATGATGATGGTATTTTAATAGGGACTGTATTGACTCTGTAGGTCACTTGGAGTAGTATAGACATTTTAACAATGTTGATTCTGCCAACCCATGAGCATGGCATATATTTTATCCCTCATTTCTCATGCCCTCCTGGTCACCAAGCTCTCATGATTAAACCCACATGATGAGGCTGACAAATCCTTCTCCTACATTTTATTATATATTCTTCAGTGCACATGCTCATTATAGCTTTCTAAGAATATATCAACCAAATTTTTCCCTGTTTCTATCTTTGTGTAATAATATAGCCTATAATGTATTGACCCTCCTTTTTCCACAGAGTGATATTATTCCCATGAAAAGCCAAATCACATGTATATATGAAATCTAAAGAACTTGATCTCATAGAAGTAGAGCATAGAATAGTAGTTACCAGAGACTGGGGAAGGTACCAGAGAGGCAATATTGGGAGAGGCTAATCAATGGGTACAAAGTTCTGATGTTCTGTTGTACAGTAGGGTGATCATAGTCAATGATAATGCATATATCATATATCTAGAAGATAGGATTTGAATATTTTCACCATAAGGAAAATATAAATATATGAGGTGATGGCTACGCTAAATACCCTCATTTGATTAATACACAATGTATATGTCTTTGAAAATATTACACTGTGTCCCATAAATATGTATAATTATTATTTATAAATTAAAAACAAAATTTTAAAAATTAAAAAGCCACATTCTTCATGTGCTCATGATACCATCTCATCTAAAGTTCTTCCTGAGTCTGCTTCTATAGTTATTATGTCTTCATGTTGAATTATTATATTATTATAAATTATATTATTATTATACTGGATTATTGACATCAGCCTCTTAAAATGTTCAAGTAACCATTATTTAAACAAGAGCTCTTTCATCATACAACAGCCACCTCTAGATAAGTTTCAATTTCTTATACCTCTTCACATTAATATTTTTCTAAAGAGTCATCTCACCTTCTATCACAACTTTTTCACATCTCATTCATGATCTCACAACTTCAACTATGCTTCCATTATAACCACTCCATTGGAACTTTTTGTAAAGTTTACAAACCAACTCCATTTTACTGTGGTAGGCAACACAAGAAAACGACCATGGCCCACATTTACCTTGTTTTCCTCCTATCTTATTGACCACTTTTTCCAAGCTCCATTTCTAATTTCTTATATCTCACTAGGAAATTTAGGTTCCTCACTGCTCAATTCCAAGCCCTCTTTTCCATACATTAATCCCTGATCTCATCTATTGCCATGTCTTTAAATTGCATCTAGTTACCATTGATTTTCAAATTTGTTTCTGAAGTGCTGACCTCTTTATAGCTCCAGATTTATTCAATAGTTTACTCAATATCCCTTCTTGGATATCTCACAGATGTCTCAAAGCTAATATTTAAAAATAAAAATCTTGACCTTCATCTTAAAACCTCCACACAGTTTTTGCTTTCTTAGTAAATGATGGCACCATACAGTCAGTCAATTATTCAAGCCAAAAACCATGAGTCATTCTCAATTCTTCCATTTTCTCCACATACCATATCCAAATAAGTCTATCATCCAGTTATACTTTTCTGTATAGCTCTTTCTGTTGGCCAAGCCATCAATGTTTTTTATATGGACCCTGAAATAACCCATATATATCTTCAGTCTTTACTTCTCTTCTGAAAACAAGTCTTGGATATCAAAATAAATTTGGGTTACTTATTTCTATTTTAAGGTGGAGCCACTGACTTCCTTAAATAAGAACATATCCAAGTGCTTATAAAAACTAATCATTTTGCATAATTAGATTTACATATTTTCAAGAACATCACAATATGTTTAGCAAAGTATAGCATGCTAGGTACACATGTGAGACCTATAAGAAAAAAAATATATAATCATGTCTGACAAAATATAAGAGTGAATAGCCATGCCACTCAGAAAGTGAGTGGTAATCTCGGTGCTTTGATAACTGCTTATTGAGTTAATATTTGTGTGAAAACTACAAGACTAAACATATGCTATGATAATACCTTTTGAATAGACTCAACATTTATTTAAACCTCATATTCTGGATCAAAATAGTCTTCATCTTTTGCTCAGTGTTTTTTAATTAATCATTTTTTTTTAATTTTGAGGTAATTTTAGACTCACATGCACCTGTAAAAAATAATACAGAGAGATATCATGTACCCTTTATACAGTTTCTCCCAAGAGTAACATCTTCCAAAACTACACTACTGAATCACAACCAGGATTTTGACATTGATATAGTCAAGATACAGAACATTTCCATGACTGTGAGCATCCTCATGCTGTCCATTTATAGTCAAACTCACTTCTCTCCTGCCCTCACCCCTTCCTTAACCCATGGTAATCACTGCCTGCTATCCAGTTCTTTTTCAAGAATGTTATATAAATGGAATTATATAGTAAGTCATATTTTGGCATAGATTTTATTTCACTCAGCATTATTTTCTAGAGATTCATCAAGGTTGCTGCATATATCAATAGTTCATTTCTTTTCATTGCTGAGTAATATTGCAAGATATAGATGTACCACAGTTTTTCTAACCATTATCTATTAAAGGATATTTGGATTGTTTTCATTTCCTGGCCATTATTATAAAGAAAACTTCTATAAACATTCATTACATTTTTTTGTGGGAACGTAATTTGTCATTGTTCTAGAATAAATTTCCAAGGCTGCAATTACTGGGTTGTATATTAGTTAGATGTTTAGTTGCTGGTTTTTGTTTTGTTTCGTTTTGTTTTGTTTTTTGTATTTTGTGGGATTTTTTTTTTTTTCGAGACAGAGTCTCATTCTGTTGCCCTGGCTAGAGTGCCGTGACTTCAGTCTAGCTCACAGCAACCTCAAACTCCTGGGCTCAAGCAATCCTTCTGCCTCAGCCTCTCGAGTAGCTGGGACTACAGGCATGCACCATCATGCCCAGCTAATTTTTTGTATATATGTTTAGTCGTACAGCTAATTTCATTCTAATTTCAGTAGAGATGGGGTCTCACTCTTGCTCAGGCTGGTCTCAATCTCCTGACCTCGAGCAATCCTCCCCCATCAGTTTCCCAGAGTGCTAGGATTGCAGGAGTGAGCCACTGTGCCAGACCCTGTTGTTGTTTGAAAAGGAATTGCCAAATTGTTTTCCAGAGTAGCTGTACCATTGCAAATTTGCATCAGCAGTGTATGAATAATCAGATTTCCCACATCCTCACCAGCATTTGGTTTTGTCACTATTTTTTTTTTTTATGGTAGCCCTCTGATATGTGTTTTGTGGTATCTCATCGTGGTTTTAATTTGCCTTATCTTAATGGCCAGTGATGTTGAACATATTTTCATGTGTTTCTTTGACATCTTTAGTTTTATATGTAATTTTACATTTTGAAGCCTTGTGTGAATAAAAACTGAGCTTTGCCATATATCTAGACCTTGAATTTAAATTATGACTTTGGAATGATGCATAAAGTGTCAGAGAGGCAGTGACTGCTTTTTATTTAGGTTTTTCTTTGCAGAGCTGTAATATCATTTTCTCAAGTTCTACATTAGATACTAATTTGGTCAATTTAATCTTAGAAAACCTTCAGATAGGAAAATATTGCCAACCCAAAATATTATCTGTGTGTAGAAAGTAATTCAAACACTGTTTGCAATTTTTTTCTGCCTTGGAAATAATATAATTCGACTGCCATGAAGTTAAACCAATGGCAGATGTTCAGGCAGTTCACAGAGTTCAATGGAAATGGTTTCAAATAACATTAACCAATGATAGTCCAAAATAGAAACAGAAACTGGGTGGGAAAATTTTATCTATGACTATGTTAGCTCAATGATAGCTCATAGAAAGACTACCAGCAAATGCCAGATATCTGAGAAATTGATCTTTTGTTGGTGGGTGGTTAATATTTTTATATTCTTAGGAGTTTGCTGAATGAGCAGTAAGCAAATGCAGTTTTATCAATTTCCCTCCTTACTACATTGTGGCTCATATTTCTACATAAAACAGTAATAGGAGAGAGGGAAGACAAGAAAAAAGAATTCATTCTACTTTTCCTAAAATTGAAAATGAAGCCTCATAGATACTCTCTCTTCCAATCTGCTCCCCCATTTTATTTACTAAATCTCATTCCAATCTGTCTATGTAAGAAATTTTGCTTCTGAACACTGTCTATAGCACCACAAAACCCCAAATAAAGCGAACCAATTCAGTAGTAAAGACCATGGTCCATTATTGACAATTAAGTTTCTTTGTAGACAAAAGAGTTGGTCTGTCGGCACCACAAGTTTAATGAAAAGGTGTTTTACCAAGACTTAACTACTGTATTTTGTGTAGTTAAATGGTTTTCATTAGGATTCAAAGCCTAAAGAGTTCTCTGTTTGAAAACTAAATGCTAGGTGAACAATTGAAGGTTAGACCTTCTAATAATTTGCATCCAGTTAAGTGTAAGTATACCTAGATATCATTTAATGAATGGGATAAGAAGTTTACAGCCATCTCATTTAATGGCCACCTCAATCTTAAGAGATAAAGTTTTTTAATCTCAGTTTTACATATGAGAAAATAAATGCTTTGAGAGAGAGAGCCATGCTTGTCTGTCTCCAATTCCGTACTTTGGACTACTCTGATTTATGATGAATGGACATCCCAATAAATTCCCCAAGTACTTGGGGTGTGGATGGGAGTAGGAGTGGAGATTGAAACATAAAATCAACTTTAAAGTCACAGAGAAACTAAATGGATAAGCCTACAGAAAATTCGAAATCCCATCTCATTTCTTTCTGACAACCAGGCCTATGTTACTTACTTCTGGATTTATTGATGAGTACCTTGGAGGGAAAGCACTTTTTAAGACTAAATAAATCCAAATTTGTGTAGAATAGTTTTAATCCTCCATTAATACACACATATGCACACATATAAACATATTTATACACACAATACATACATACTTTGAATTTATTCTCAGAAGTTGCCCCCAACTCCACCTACCAAACACATACTGCTCATCTATTTTTTTTAATTTTTATTTTTTTTCATTTTAGCATATTATGGGGGTACAAATGTTAAGGTTACGTATATTGCCCATGCCCCCCTCCCACCCGCCCGACACACGATAAATGTTATTCCTATATGTGCAATTAAATGTTGACCCGTTAATACCAATTTGCTGCTGAGTACATGTGGTGCTTGTTTTTCCATTCTTGAGATACATCACTTAGTAGAATGGGTTCCAGCTCTATCCAGGAATATACAAGAGGTGCTATACTGCTCATCTATTTTTAAAATAAAGTGTGGGTATGCTTGAAGCTCTGACTTGAGTGGGGCAAAGGCAATATATGTAACCTAAACATTTGTACCCCCATAATATGCTGAAACAAAAAACTTAAAAAAATAAAAATAAAAAATATAAAGTGTGGGTATGATGTTGGATAATGTTTGCTCAGGTTGCACGACTGCTTCCTGGAGAGTTATCATCTGCAAACACCAGAGAGGGACTCTGTAAGTCTGTGTAATATGAGGAAAGGGGTAAAGAAGACTAACTGAGTCTACATTTCAAAGAATTCTAATAACAATGTGAATAACCATTTAATTTATCTGAATAAAGGTTCCTATTGCCTTGAAATTCGTATAGGTGAGGCATGGAAGTATTTAGCTCTATACCAATCCACTCAAACTAATCAGAGCCAAAAAACAATAATAGTAGTAAATACTTATTGAAGGTGTGTTATGTATCAGGAACTGTTCTAATATCTATAAATTGATTAAGTCATATAACTCTCACAACAACACTTTGCAGTAGGTTCTATTATTATTATCATTTTATAAATGAGGAAATAAGATTTATAAAGATTAAGAGACATTTCCAAGCTCAAACAACTCAACAGGAATATGAACTGGCTCAATAGGAATATGAACCCAGGCAGCCTGGCTCCAGACCACTACTCTTTCTTCCCCAGCCTGTCCTATTGTGGGTTTGTGTATGTGTGTTATTCTCTTCTTATTTATATATTTAAAAGAAGATTAACTCCAACTGTGGGCTCTTAGTTCAAAGAGACATATTACTTTTATATCACTTGTCTTCCTACCGCAATCAGTTCTTAATCAAAAGTGTCCAATATATGCACCACAAATTCACATTGCCCTGCCAGTCATGGCCCTCTACATATACTATCTAGAAAATACATCCCGGCTACCTATAAAATCACTGGGAACAGAAGAACTAATTTCTCTTTCAAAAAAGAAAAAAAACAATAGCAGGAACAGTCAATAACAGACCCCATGGTGATGAAATAGCTAAACACTGCCAGAATTTATGAGGGAAAAAAGTGCTAAAACTCCAATTGAGGTTAAAAATGCCGGTCTTACTGTGCATTTAGAGGTCCAAAATGATATCAGCTATTGATACTGATTGTTAATTCAGAGGAAAGAGCAAGATTATATTTTCTCCTATAACAGAGGCTAAAAAGGAAATGCATAAAAGGAAACATGCAAATACTGGTGTATATTTAAAAGAAAAAGAAATAGGCTTCAGATGACCTGCTTTCCCTCTAATGTTTAACCAGATGAAATACAGGTTTGCTATTATGTTTGCTTTAGCCACTTGGAGCAAATTAAAATACTAAGAGCCAGTACTATGAATAAAACTGTACATATACTCATTTGTCTTAAGTATGGTTAACTTCTTTTCTGAAATTAAAATTTGGACATGTGGTCTAACAAGTCCAAATGTATTTGTATAACCAGCAAGACAAAATCTATTTGATTTTTGCAAAGTGTAAACTGTATAATCATAGTGCCCATGTGATTGAGAAAACTATGAAGTGAGCTATGAGAAAGTTTGGAAAGTTCATTTAGATTTTTTATTTTACTATAGTAAGTCCTCAGAATGGACTTTTCATCGTGAATATGATGAAGTTGATGAAAACCCAAACATATAAGGAGGAGAGAAAGAAACAAATTTATAAGGGTTGATATTCCAAGGATGTACTGTACTAAATGGCTATTTCCGAAAGTATGCTAACATCTGCTGAGCTATGTTGCTAAATATAAAAAGTCACAAGAATCATATTTAGGGAACAGGTAGAGAAAGTGTCTACATTGGCAAGCACCAGGGTATGTGTTTTACATGAGGGATTGTGTAGCAAATATAATTATCTCCATCTTCCATATAAGGGAATTGAGGCTTTGAAAATATGTGAAGTCTTGCTATAACTAGGAAGAAGCTTCAGAATTTGTGCAAAAAGTTGACATAAGTATCTCAGAGAACAATCAGATACTACTAGCAGTTATGTGAAAAAATTGACTTCAGGGAGGTCCATTATATTTCCAGATTGTAGTAGATCACCTTCTTAAATGTCTTCACAAGTTCCTGTACTCTTAGCTCCTATCAAAACTGTAATTAATCATATAATATTTAATACTCACCTTACCTTATTAGAGTAGCCTATAAGCTCTGTACAGGTGGGATCATTTCTGTAGCCTTAGTATTCAGTACACTACTTGGCACATAGTTGAAGCTCAATAAATATTTTCTCAATGAATGAATAGAAGCTTTAGATCAAGTATTAGAGGTCAAAACAGAAGGTCAAAGCAGAAGGTACCGTGTAAATGTTGTCCAGCCATCTTTGCTCTAAAAAACTGGATTCATAAGGTTCCTGCCAACTGTCTTCACCATCGCCACCACTTACCCAAACACCTGCAATTCCTGAGTTCCTATCTTATTGAATGACACCACTATCCATTCAGTCACTCAGACCAGAAAACTTGCAATCCTGCTTGACTTCTTCTGTATATCGTGTAATGAATTATTTGCCAAGTCATATCAGATCAACCTATCCTTCATTATCATACTCCATTACCATATTGTTCATGAAGATTTCTTTATATGTGAGGACAAGGAATGCAGTAAATAATATTTCTTAGTTTTCAAATTACTATGAAATACAGTATCCCCTCAACAAGTATTACTGTGTGCCTTGTATTATTAATTTGATATGTGTATGGGAGACAGTCTATCTATCTAATCTATCTACCTAACTAAAAGCACCTCCTCCAGAAAAAATATCCTTGAAGTCAGGGAAAAAATATATTTTATTATTTAATCCCTCATTGCAATTGCCAGAATAATTTATACATAATTAATTGATAAATAAATATTTGTTAATAACTTGATTTATTAATTTTTTCAACAAATACTAGTGTTCTTCTCAGCATGAATCTCTCTTGATGTCCAGGAAGAGTACTGTAGGCCTTCATTATTTTCCATTGAAGAAGGAATCATTAGAAATATTGTGAGATTAGAAAGCCAGAAATTATGAGTGGATACTTGAGCCAACTAGAGAAATCTTTTTCTAATCCAGGCCTCAGATTCCTAGGAGATTCCTAGGATGGTCCCCCGGGGAAAAGCACTACAGATGACTCAGTCTTCACAGTATACGTCAACGCATTTGGATGAAATCGGGAAAAAATAGGGAAATGGTTCATTCCTGACATTTCCTAAAAACCCGGAAAGCTTGGCAGATGCAGCAGTCTACCTGTCTTAATAGGTATGTGATCAATTGCTCTCTTTTACGGAACTCATTTATAATATACTTTATACACTTATTTATACAAGGTAACTATCCCAGTTTCTGCAGTAAGTAATTTCACTGACCTCTCTATGATTGCATAGATAAAAATATTGCAAAAGTACAGGGCATGTAAAGGAAAAATGCAGTGTAAACCAGGCAACTGAAATATTTTCTTTATTTGTTTATCAAGGCATTAAAGGACAAAAATCTGTCACAGAAGGTGAATGGGTCATAGAAACAATGTCAATTTTTTTTTATTCTAATATCACTTAAAATCGCCAGTTGCTGAAATTTTATACGTTGAAGTTCTGTAGTGGAAATCAATTTCTTTTCTACATGTTAGAAAACCACAGGAAAGCAGAAAATGGAACTCCTAGCCAACCTAAACCCCCTCCTCTATTGTGTGACACCACCTCACAAGCTCATTAAACAGAGGTGAGGCTGTGGTCATTGTACAGACTTCTTCACATAATACTGGCAAATCCAATGCACTACTAAGAAGATAACATCAGATAAGGAAGTAAACTGATGGCAGCTAAGTTGATTGTTAATAGAAGTTAAACTACTACTGGTAAAAGTTATAAAAGAATATGTCACCAAAAGTGTACTAGCAAGATTTTATGCTAATGTATACTCATAAATGCTGCCTATTAATGTAAATTCTCTTGTGTATTTACATTCAGCTATCTGTTCTCAGAAATCACACGAATAAAATAATCTACTTAAAAATGTCTCTCTTCTTGCTGAGCTGCTGGGAGTTTGACAGCTGCATTAAAGTAGAGGTCCTTTGAAAGTTGCACTGTATAAGCCTTCCCACTCAAAGAATAATTGAGATTAATAGGAAGGGAACTTCTTTCCTGCCTAAACCGAAAAGGGCCAGGTCAAGGGACAAATAAAATCCAAGTAATTCATGCCTGTGTATGGTGCTCTTGGATGAGTACCTTTAGTTATGGACTGATCCTTCCAAATCAGTTCATGAATCAAAACGAATACATTCTAGCAGAATGCCAGGTGCCCCATCACCACCTGAGGATGAGCTCTAGAATTAACTTTGAGGTCTTGAGCCCCTTGTCACTCAGTCAGTCAAAAATACTGAGAACTACTATATATTAGGCACTTGTGGATCGAGAAGTAAAGTCTGAGCATGCATATGTTTACTAGTCTGACCACTGGATATCTCCCTCAGAGCATTAGTCTTAAAGCTTTTTTTGCCTAGAGATCTACATAAATACCCTATCCACTTGTATGGGACTCATGTCACTTACCGTGTCCTTCAGATGTCTGCTGAATGGTCTTGCCTTATCACTGAAGTCATCTTTGGCCAAAGTCTTAACTTCAGGTCATTCCCTTCCTTCCTCCCTGGTTTTGTCATTGTAGCTATTGTCATTTTCTGACACACTATACATTCTACCTATTTGTTCTCTGTCTCTTCCTACTAGAACATAAACTCCAAGGGGATAGGAGATTGTGTCTGTTTTTTTTTTCACTGATTTATCTTCTTTCCATGGCACAAAATAGGCATTCAATAAATATTATTGTGGGGGGGGGGGAAGAGAATGCCTCTAACTCTTCTGAGGGAGAGGCAAAGATATACAAGGTAACTAAAATGCCAAAAAAAACCCACCTTTTATTAGGTGATGGGCAGGTGGGGAGGGGGGAGGAGGGGAAGGGTGTATACTTGCATAATGGGTACGGTGCACACCATATGAAAGTTGGACTTGCTTGAAGCTATGGCACGGCGGGGGCGGGGGTGGCAGGGGCAATATATATATAACCCTAACAATATTTGTACTCCCATAATATAATGAAATAAAGGAGAAAAGTAAATAAATATTTGTGAATTGGTGAATAATATAGCTGATTACATCATAAAAATCAATTGTAGCAAAAATAGAAAAGAAGGAAAAAAAGGTAAAGAACCATCAGGAAATTTGAAGAAATGACAGCAAGGAGTCACCACTGGCTTTTCTGTGAAACAGGCAATTGTTCTAGGATTATGAGTGAATATTGATACTCTGGAGCCAGCTAGATCTGGTTTTGACTTACAGCTCTGCTTCATAGATTAGATGATTGAATCTTTCTTTCAAAGTTTCAAAGCTTCAGATTCTTTAATATTTTCTTAATGATTCTTTGCTACTTTGGGTTCTTTCTAATTCTGTTTCCCCATTGATGTGCCTTATGATTTTATCAACTATACTATTCATTAATTCAAAAATATTTATTGAGATGAGAGGTGGGAGAAATGGCAGAGTAAAGGTAACCCCCCGGATTCCTCCTCGCAGAGAAAGAGACATAGATCTTGGTCTCCTACATGGGAGGAGGTCTCCCCCTATAAGGACAACATCGAGAATCTGCAGAGGTCCAGCGTGGGACTCACAAAAAGGAAAAAAAACAAGGTGATTGGGAAATAAGATCGCGTTCTCTGGAGAGTGCAAAACAAACAATAGGGCGTGTGGGAGGGTGCCAGCCTGCCGGGTCAGGGGGTGAAGTGGGATAAGTCCCACAGGAGAGCTCCTTGCTTCCCCATCGACCTCCACACCTACCCAGCCAGGGACCTGTCTGAAATTGGTGCAAAATCGTGGCAGGAGAAGAGGGTCCTGGAGAGTAAGGTCATTAGTGGAAACTTCCTAGAGCTCCATGCTAGGACGTGTCCAAGACGGGAAGAAACCGAACTGAGCTGATAGGGGAGGCAGTTAGATGTCTTGCCCACAGTAATGAGCGGGGCCAGCCCTACAGAGCTGTTCACTAAGTCAGGGGCTCTAAGCTGGAAATGCCTCAGGAAAATAAGACTGCACAGGGTGGGTCAGTAAGAGTGAGAACTATTGCTTAACTGGTGGTTGGGAAGGCGGTATAGAGTAAGCAACGGGGCATCCTGATGACCCAGACCCCCAACCAGGCACCTGCCACCTCCTAAACAGTCGCCCCCAGTGCTGGGGCTCTGCAAGTGGGCAAGTGGTGACAATTGAGGGGGTCCACAGCCCAGCCGCTGTGGTACGCCATGGTGCCATACGGGGAAGTGGGCAGGTCACCTCTCCAAGCCTAGAGATTATCCTGACAAATTCTGCCCCTACACAATCTGCGATCAGCTCACCAGGCCTGGCTCAAAAACGAACTACTGAGAAAATTAACACCAACAGGAGCCACAGCTGCTGGGGCACCAGGGTACAGGGCAGGCTGGGGAGCCACTTCCTCCCCTAGCCCCCATATCTCCTGAAGAAAGTGGTAGGCTCCACCCCTGGAGGGAGGGTGAGACAAGAAAACCCACTCTCCCCCAGATCTAGGGAGAATCCGCTGGGCCTGTGCACAGTGCTTAAGCACACAATATAAAAGACTTTGCTTCCCAGAACAATTTAGGTCACCCAGTTGATCAAAATGCTACGGCTGGATCTCCTCCCACGGTCAGTGACATGATCAAGGAACAAAGCCTCCACAAGCAGCCTCTATAGGCTCCACAAGTAACCCCTCCCATCAGGGGTACCTTCCAAGTGTGGTGAAAGAGCTCACCCCAGTGGCTGATCAAGAAACTACATAAGAGAGTAAGCCTGGGCACCATCATCTGATCCAGATGGGGAGAGCCCAGCATAAGATACTTGGAACTTCAAAAAATCAAACTCAAAACTCTTCCCCCGAGGAGATACAACAGCTCTCAAGAAATGGAGACAGAACAAACCCAAAACACGAAAATGACACAAGAAGAATTCCAAAATAAGATTGTAAGAAAGCTCAATGATATGCAAGAAAAAATGGACAACCAACACAAAGAAACCATAAAGAAGATTCAGGATTTGGAACAAAGATTCACTAAGGAAATAGAGATCTTAAAGAAAAATCAATCCAATCTCCTGGAAATGAAGAATTTATTCAGGGAAATACAAAACATAGTGGAAAACATCAAAAATAGGGTGGACCAAAACAGAAGAAAGAATCTCAGAGATTGAAGATAACACCTTCCAATTAAATAAAACAGTCACAGAAATAGAGCAGAGAAAAAAGAGAAAAGAGCAAAGTCTACAAGAGATGTGGGATTATGTGAAGAGACCAAATGTGAGGGTCATAGGGTTACCAGAGGGGGAAGAAGAAAACAATCAAGAGTTGGACAAGCTATTTGAAGATATAATAGAGAAAAATTTCCCAGGCCTTGCTAAAAATCTCCAGATACAAGTTCAAGAAGCTCAAAAGACCCCTGGGAGAATCAATGGGAAAAAGAAGACGTCACGACATGCAGTCATCAGACTGACCAAAATATCAGTTAAAGAGGCTCTTCTTCAAGCAGAATGATGAAAGAAGTAAGTTGCGTACAAAGGAAAACCGATCTGAATAACGCCAGATTTCTCAACCCAAACACTACAAGCAAGGAGAGACTAGGGCCCCATTCTCACTCTTTTGAACCAAAATAATGCACAGCCTAGAATCTTGTACCCTGCAAAACTAAGATTTGTATTTTAAGGAGAAAGTAAGACATTCTCAGATAAGCAAAGTCTGAGGGAGTTCACCAAGACAAGACCAGCCGTACAAGAAGTACTCAAAAGAGTGTTATGCAAGGAACAGCATAATAAAAACTCATGAACATAAAAACACCCAAAACCTAAAGATTAAAAGCCATATATCACAATGATTCAAGAGAGAAATCAAAGCAACAATGCCCAACCCAACAGAATGAACAGTAATCTTCCTTACCTATCAGTTTTCTCAATAAAAGTGAATGGCTTAAACTCCTAACACAAAAGACATGGGCTGGCTGAATGGATAAAAAAATACAAGCCAAGTATCTGATATCTTCAGGAAACACATTTAACCTGCAAGGATGCATATAGACTAAAATTAAAAGGGTGGAGATCAGTATTCCAAGCAAGCAGAAGTCAAAAGAAGGCTAGTGTGGCAGTTCTAATCTCACACGATTTAGTTTTTAAAACAACAAAAGTAGTGAAAGACAAAGATGGTCATTATATAATGGCGAAGGGTACAGTTCAACAAGAAGATATAACAATTTTAAGTATATATGCACCCAACTTAGGGGCACCCAGATTCATAAAGCAAACCTTACTGGATCTAAGCAAATTGATTCACAGCAACTCCATAATTACCAGAGATTTCAACACCCCACTGACTGCACAAGACAGATACTCCAAACAGAAAATTAACAAAGAAATAATGAACTTAAACAAAACTCTAGAACAATTGTGTCCGATTGACATTTACAGGACATTCTACCCAAAATCCACTGAATATACATTCTTCTCATCAGCTCACAGGACATTCTCTAAAATCGACCATATCCTAGGACATAAAGTAAGTCTCAAAAAAATTTAAAAAAATAGAAATCATACCATATATCTTTTTAGATCACAGTGGAGTAAAAGTAGAAATTAACCCTAACAGAAACTGACATTTCTACAGAAACATGTGGAAATTAAACAACCTTCTACTAAATGATAACTTCATAAATGAAGAAATCAGGATGGAAATAAAAAAATTATTTGAACAAAATGATAATGGAGAGACAAGTTATTAAATCCTCTGGGACACAGCTAAAGCAGTACTGAGAGGAAAGTTTATTTCCATAAATGCCTATATCCAAAAGTCAAAAAGATCACAAATAGACCATCTAATGAATCGCCTCCAAGAGCTGGAAAAAGAAGACCAGACCAAGCCCAAACCCAGCAGAAGAAGTGAAATAAACAAGATCAAATCAGAACTAAATAAAATTGACAACATGGAAGCTATACAGGATATTAATAAAACAAAAAGCTGGTTCTTTGAAAAAATAAACAAAATTGACTTGCCCTTGGCTGGGCTAATGAAAAGCAGAAAAGATAAATCTCTAATAAGCTCCATCAGGAACAAAAAACGAGATATCACAACTGATCCCAGGGAGATACAAGAAATAATTTATGAATACTACAAAAACCTTTATGCATAAAAACTGGAAAATGTGGAGGAAATGGACAAATTTCTAGAAATACACAGCCTCCCTAGCCTAAACCAGGAAGAAATAGAATTCCTGAACAGACCAATACAAGAGCCAAAACAGAAACGGCAATGAGAAATCTTCCTAAAAAGAAAATCCCAGCCCAGATGGTTTCACACCCGAATTTTAGCACACTTACAAAGAAGAACTGGTGCCTATATTGCAGAAATTATTCTGCATCATCAAAAAGAATGGAAACCTCCAAGACACCTTTTATAAAATGAACGTGACTCTAATACCAAACACAGGAGAGGATGCAACAAAAAAAGAAAAATACAGACCAATATCCCTTATGAATATAGATGCAAAAATTTTCAACAAAATCCTAGCTGACCGAATCCAGATACTTATCAAAAAAATAATCCAACACGACCAAGTGGGCTTCATCCCAGGGATGCAGGGATGGTTCAACACACGCAAATCTATCAGTTCAATTCACTACAAAAACAGAAGCAAAAACAAAGACCACATGATTTTTTCAATAGATGCAGAAAAAGCTTTTGACAAAAGTCAACACCCTTTCATGTTAAGAACACTTAATAAAATAGGCATAGAAGGGACATACCTAAAAATGATGCAAGCCATGTATGACAGACCCATAGGCAACATCATACTGAATGGGGAAAAATTGAAAGCATTCCCACTTAGAACTGGAACCAGGCAAGGCTGCCCACTCTCTCCACTTCTATTCAACATAGTGCTGGAAGTCTTGGCTATAGCGATCAGAAAGGAAAGTGAATTAAAGGTATACAAATTGGGGCAGAAGAAATCAAACTTTCATTGTTTGCTGATGATATGATATTATATTTAGAAAACCCCAAGGATTCAACCAAGAAACTCCTGGAATTAATAAATGAATTTAGTAAATTCTCAGGATACAAAATCAATGCACAGAAATCAGAGGCATTCATATACCATATATGCTAACAACAATCAAATTGAAAACCAAATCAAAGATTCAATACCCTTCACAATAGCAACAAAGAAAATAAATTACCTAGGAATATACTTAACCAAGGAGATAAATGACCTCTACAGGGAGAACTATGAAACAATGAGGAAGGAAATAGCAGAGGATGTAAACAGATGGAAATCCATACCATGCTCATGGGTCGGCAGACTCAACATCGTTAAAACGTCTATGCTACCCAATCTGATCTACAGATTAAATGCAGTACCTATTAAAATTCTATCATCATTCTTCACAGATATGGAAAAAATAATTTTACACTTCATCTGTAACCAGAGAAGACCCCACACATCAAAAGCAATTCCAGGCAAAAAAAAAAAAAAAAAAAAAAAAAAAAAAAAATGGGAGGTATTAATATGCCAGATATCAAACTATACTACAAAGATGTAGAAATCAAATCAATCTGCTATTGGCACAGAAATAGGAATATTGACCAGCGTAACAGATCTGAGAACCCTGATACAAAACCATCCTCGTATACCCATCTAATCTTTGACAAAAATACAAAAACATACACTGCGGAAAAGAATCCCTTTTCAATAAATGGTGTTGGGAAAACTGGATAGCCACTTGTAGTAGGCTGAAGCAGGATCCACACCTTTCACCTCTCACAAATATCAACTCATGCTGGATAATAGACTTAAACCTAAGGTATGAAACTATTAGCATTCTAGAGGAAAATGTTGGATACCTAGATATTGGCCTAGACAAAGAATTTATGAAGAAGACCCCAAATGCAATCACAGCAACAACAAAAATAAATAAATGGGACATGATCAACTAAAAAGCTTCTGCACAGCCAAAGAAATAGTCATGAAAGTAAACAGACAACCTACAGAATGGGAGAAAATTTTCGCATCCTACACATCTGATAAGTGGCTATTAACTAGAATCTACTTATAACTCATGAAAATCAGCAAGAAAAAATCAAACAACTGTGTCAAAAAGTATGCAAATGATATGAATAGAAACTTTTCTAAAAACACAGAATAATGGCTAACAAATATATGAAAAAATTCTCAACGTCTCTAATTATCAGGGAAATGCATGTTAAAACTACAATGAGATATCACTTAACTCCAGTAAGAATGTGCTTTATCAAAATGTCCCAAAACAATAGATGTTGGTGTGGATGAGGAAAGATAGGAACACTCCTACACTGCTGGTGAGACTGCAAACTAGTTCAACCTCTGGAGATACCTTAAAGCGATACAAGTAGATCTATCATTTGATCCAGCAATTTCATTAGAGTTTTAATAACATTGAATTAGGAACAAATGTGAAGTCCACTAAAATGAATACAAAGATTGTCTCCACTAACATCCCTATTGCTTGTCACCACTATAATTCTAATGAATGTATCCAATCCCTCCTTTTGCTTGCAGGACACTTCTGTCTTAGGTGTGTGGCAACTTGCAAGGTATTCAATTTCTTATCATTTGGAGATATCAGTGTTGGTTGTTCACTGTTAGACTGGAAAGCACCCGAAAGATGATATCCTAATAAAGTAGAAAATGGAAGTGTCTTCAACTTATCTATACAAAATTTCAGAGCACTGCATAAAAGTTAATCTGATCATATGCTTCTAATATGATTTGTTAATTAAGAAAATGGTAGGAGACAAGATGAATGACCCTCATATGACACAGCAAATTCAAACTTCAACCTGTCCTAGCATTTATTATCTAGCTTCATCATTTACAGTTGCTTTTCAAAAAACAAAACAAAACAAAAAAACGGAACATTACATATATTCCTAATGCCTTGACTTAGTTTTGATGATGGATTTCAATATGAGGCTTAAAACCTTTATATAGAATTTATTTTGTATCATAAAACCATATTTTAATGCCTGTCTGAGAATATGAAGTTTTAAAAGAGTGTTTAACAATGCCAGAGTATTTTTCTCAAGTCATGATGAATGCATCCATTTGTATTACCCTGTGCACAATTCACTGAAATTCATTTCAAAATGTCAAGCATAAATATTCTTCAAATGCTTCCATTAAACAGTCCATAACCATAGTAACAGGGTATGGTTTGATTTTACCTATATTTGACCTTCTTTCTTAAAAACAAAATGTTATTCAAAATGTGATTGCAAATGAGAAACACTTATATACTTTTTACACACTGCTAATATAAGAATATTTAAAACAAAGATACTGTATACATCAAAAGCATTACTTTCAGTGGTGCCTATTGTAAAAAAGGCTTCTACAATAGCCTTTTTAAATTGTAACATGTTTTAACATGAAATTAACTATCTCTTCACTTCAGAATGTAGGTATATGGTTCTTTTCTAACAAAACAATATATTAGCTGTCTCCCTTTTACAAGTACATACCAAAATAGACAGATAAGATAAACTGAAATGTGTCCTAGTCCTAACCACATGTTGGTGAATTGGGAAGAGAACTTACAAATCATTGAATGCTACGTAGTCATTTGTAGAGATAGGAAAGGGGCCAGTACCTATTCCTCAACCTACTTTATTTCAAAAAAGAAAGTGACATAAAGAGTGTAATGATCAAGCCATGCAACACTTAGTGATAATCTAATGTTTTAGATTATGTTAATGATACAAAATAGGAAACTGAGTAAGGGCCTGTAAAAAATGAGGGGGCCCTGAATGATACACAACAGGACATCAAAGATAAAAGGATGGGTCCTTATCAAAAGAAATGTTACTTAGAAGTCCCGATAAAATGCTACTGCTCCATTAATCATAATTTTTAATGGTTATTGAAGCCCCTTCTCAATTATCGGCTGAAATGATTAGTACATGTGGGGAGGTGATGTATTTTTTTCTTCCTTCTCTTCCATCTCGATATGAAGTTAAAATATTGCCCAAGGCAATTTATGGAAATTCAAAATATAAGAGTTTAGTTTGTGGAGCTACCAAACAAGATGTTCAAAATCACTGTGAAATATTTTGGCTCTGTGAGAGCACTTTATCAGACCAGATGAGATGTAGAATACACAGGCAGGGCTACAAGAACTGGCAGTACCAATAAAGGCAGACAAACAATTCTCAGATTCAAAACCTGTGTCATTTTAAGAAAAAAATAAATAAATAAAAGTCTTATACAAGACTGAAGCCACCTGGCAGGGAATTATTATTCTGTAAAGACACTTTCTTAAAAATTAAACAATCTAATCATGAGATATTCTTTTTTCTAGAAAACTACACCACATGTTGGCATAGATAATACCTACAATTTTTCAGTACCCGAAGTCCACATTTGATCACAGGGTAAAATCATTTTGAGTTTTCAACTACTGGGCGTTGCCTCTGGTAAAGATGTTTTTAGAGTCTGTAGAAAGACTCTTATTCAGGATCTCAAAAAAATGTCCACTTTAAGTGATAACTATTACTTAATACATAATACTTACAAGGAAGAGTCATTTTACTTAATTTCGAAAGCAATTAAACACTGAACTCTGAAGTTATTACTGTGGGCAGGGTCTGAATGTTCTTGTCACTTTCACTAACCCAAGAGTAACTGAGAATAACAAAAGCACCAGGCCCATTGATTATAAGGATGAGTGCATACAATGTGGGGAGGCATCTTAGTCTTGGTTATAGGCAAATTAGCCTGTGCTATTTGGTTTCTCAGCACCATTTTCTGCAATGCCATTTTACCTGTACAAATTTTTAGGACAGATCTTAGGTCTATACTGAGACCACGTTACAAACTTTGCCAGTAATCTTCATTTAATATATTATGTATACAAAGTTATTCCATGTTGAGACTGCATTTTTGAACAGTTTTTTGGAACACAAAACTACTTCCACTAGAATATTCTAAATAATCACATTAAAATATGTCATTTATCCAGGGTAATACAAGAGGTGCTAGATCACCACTGTTTTTGTGGCTGAGTAGAACTCCATGGTACTAAGTGAAGTATCAAAAGAATGGAAAAACAAGCACCACATATACTCACCATCAAATTGGTATTAACTGATCAACACTTATGTGTACACATAATAGTAACATTCACTGGGTATTGAGCAGGTGGGGGGAGAAGGAGATAGGTATATTCACACCTAATGGGTGTGGTGCACAACATCTGGGGGATGGACATGCTTGAAGCTCTGACAATATATATGTAACCTAAACATTTGTACCCATGTAATATGATTAAATAAAAAATAAAATGTCATTTATAATTCAGAAAGAGTTTATGTACTGATAGTTGAAAACTAAAATTCTTTTTTCTGAAAATTCTGTACAACAGACATATGATGGGAGGAAACAATTGTGGTGCTAGAAAGAATCCTGGACTGAGATCTCAGAGACCTGGAGAAGTGTGAGGTCTGTGGATAGTCTGTTTTGTGATACTGGACAAGTCAATTCCCCCTTGTGAACTGCAGATTACTGGTTTGGGAAATGGTAGAGTTAGACTACTATCAAAAGTAATGATTTTCAAATGTTGATTTATGTAAGATCACTCAGAATGCTTTATAAACAAGCCAGTCCCTGGGCCCCATCCTTACAGACTAACTGAATCAGACTGAGTCAGAATCTAGATCACAATAAGAGGACATCTGAGATAAGTGTTCTTAGACTGCACATTGAAAAACACTTTACTAAAATATTTTCTTGATTAAAAGTTCCATAATTCGGAGTTCAAAAAAATGGTGGAGCAGGGCTGACCTCCTGGCTCTCTGCTCTCAGAGTGAGAAGTGAAGAAAGCAGACAACCACACACGAGTGATTTGCACTTCCACAGGATCAGCTTCACAAGACTTCAGAGAGACACCAGGATATGGAAAACGTAGATGATAATTAAAGGTGAATCGAAAAATCTTCCATAAAATCCGGGGAGTTTTAAATACACAATAGGAAAGGAGCGCGTTGGTGCATCTGCTGCTCTGACTGGCTGGCCGGTGGAAGCATTGCTTCTGCCTTGCACAGGGAGACCATCCCTCCCCCACCAAACCCCACACCCATGCATGCAGGGAAGTGCCTGAAGTTGGTGGGAAGGGGTAACGAGGGCAGATGAGCGGTGTGGAGTCTCAAGAAGGCAACATTTTGAACTCTCCTCAGCACTCCCTCAAAGCAGTTTTGGGTGGGGGAGGGTCCAAACCCAGCAGCCACTTCCCTGTACCACCACTGCTGCTCTGTAGCTTGGAAACGCTGTGTTGGGCCATGCTGGAAGTGGCCTCAGGCCTCCTCTCTGCCCTAAACCGGCTGAAATGATCAGGCTTCTGGAGAAGGTAACATTTTGAACTCTTCTCAGTGCTCTGTCCAGGCAGTTTTGAGTGTGGAAGGGTCTGAACCCAGCAGCCGATTCCCTATACCACAGAAATGAGTGCCAAATCTGGCATTCCACCTCAGGACGTTTCTAGGACCAGGAAGGGGGGACTCTACCTTAAAGGAGGCTTGACCTTTGGATATCACCGAGGCTTTGGCTGGTTCTGGGTAGACAGCAGATCTTTGCACATAAACTATTGGTTCTCTGTGAGTTGGGGATCTAGGGAGTGCAGCAGCTGCTTGGAGCCAGCCTGCCAAACCCAATGCAGTCTTCTGCAAAGGAGGGGACCCTCTGCATCAGTGTGGACAGGGTGCACAGCCACCACTCTGTAGCTCAGATACGCTGTGGAGGACTGCTTTGGAAGCTGTCTCAGACCTCCCCTCTGCCTTAACGCAGCTGAACAAATTGGGCTTCTGGAAGAGGGAAATAAGGAGAGAAATCCATCTGTCCTTCCATCCTCACCCTGGGATTTCTGATTCCTGTGGCTTGGACTCAAAGGCTGAGTTTAAAGGGGCAGAAAGGGGAGAGCGGTATTTTGTTTGGTGGCTGTCTCTCACAAGATTGAACTTGGGTAGTCTCCTGCTATATTCACCTGTTTGTGATCTGTGCCCAGAGAGCTGAGCCTGTCTTGGCAAGGCGGAGTTGTGAAGGAGGCTGCTTTTCCTGATGTGACCTAGGGAGATTTTACCACCCACACTCTCCTACAACTTGGGCTCTGGTGCTTCTTGCCAAATGGTCTGACTCCGCCCCTGGACGGAGTTAAGAGAAATAGTCTGTTCAACCTGAAACCTGTTTTGCAAGACTGTTTCCTCCACTTCCCTTCCACCTTCCCACTGGCAGCTGTAAGGCCATTCTAGCAGCTAATGGGGACAGGATTTCAAGCTGAGTCCTGTCTTTACCTCTCTACTGTGGCCTGATAGCTGGTGCCTCCAGCCAAAGGGGAAACCTCATTCACAGGAATTTTGGAAGGGTGAGGGAGTCTGCTGTCTGGGTTGAGATCTGCCAGGGTTGAAGACGACCCTTGAAGGTGACCAGGCCACAGAGGTTTCACACAAAAGGGATTTACCCCACCCCGGCAGGAGCTGAGTGGCATGGCAGGTCACTCTCTAGTCTGGGACCCTCAGTGGCCTTGGGCAGGGCTTCTCCAACAGTCCTGAGATTTAGGCCACATACTAAACTGATAAACCCCATCCTGGGTGGGGTAGGGTTATGAGAGTAACATCTTGGTCACATAGCCCTAGACAGTGCCTTTCTCTCAGGATGGTGGGATTTCTTCCCCTCTGACAGAGCAAACTCTGCCCTTGGGGGAGGGGTAAAATGAGAAAAGACATTTCCTAGTCTGGTACTTGCGACAATCTCACTCATTGCCTCCCCGCTGAGTCCACCAAACCAGACGCAGCCCTGGAAGCCTGACAGAAAGGAGAAAAGTCACTTTCCCTGTAAGACTAGCTTGAATATGTGGGTCATTGGAATTAAGCAGAAGAGGGCAGAGTGATCTTTACATTCAGCTGGTTGGTTTTCATCATCTGACAAGTTCAGAATACAGGTGCTTGCCTTTAGCACCCAGATTGTTGCCAAAGTACGGGCCTGTGGTCCCAGAAGGAAAATCTTGACCATAGTCTTTAGCAATTGCACCAATTGACTCTCCCCACCAGGAGCTTCTCCAAAAGTGTGACAAAAGATCCCTGAATAACATATTAACAGCTCCCCCTTAGCTACAGATCAAGTATCCTCTGAAGTATTTTGTCTAGGCTCACTGATACCAGCTGCTCCTTTCACCCCCTCCTAAAGTAATTACAGGAATCTAGGAACCCTTGGGAATGGCAAGACATTCCCTTAAGACTGAGATACCTGTATATACCATTTGGAGGCTTAGAGCACAATACAAAGGTCTTGGAATACCTTGATAATTGACTCCTTCTCACAAACCACAGATAACAAAAGAAAGAGTAAACTCAGTGCCTAAAACAGTGCGTCCAACTTCAATCTAGTGGTTGATACCGGTCTTGATCTCAAAAGAGTGATTGAAACCTTGGGTGTCTAACCAAGGGGCCCAAACCCACTAAACTCTGTGGACAGAAGGGGAAGACATCAGGCCAAAGATAACCCAACAGACTCAAACTCCTCTAAGACAAAACAGGACCAGAGCACATATCTCCCTCCTCTTCAGATGATCATTCATTTGAACCCCAGAACTCAGCTCATAATTGAGTCCCAGCACCTCCAGTCCTCAACAAAGCATGCAGATGAGGAAGAACCAGTGAAAGATAACAGGAATCATGAAGGATCAGAGAGAAAAGTCACCTCCAAAAGAAAATGCTCGATCTCCACCAACTGACACCAATTTATATGATATGATTAAACTGATGGAGGAAGAATTATGATTATGTATTGTTAGAAAACTCAATGGAATTGAAGAGAAAATAGAATCCCAACATAGAGAAACCACAAGAACAATCCAGGAAATGAATGAAAAATTCTCTAAAGAAATAGAAATAATTCAGAAAAACCAATCAGAAATTCTGGCAATGAAGGAAGCATTCAAGGAACTCCATAATACAGTGGAAAGCCTCAAAAACAGGATAGATCATGCAGAGGAAAGAATCTCAGAGCTTGAAGATTATGCCTACATACTAAACAAATCAGAGGAAGAAAGGGTGCACAGAAACAACAGACAAAACCAAAGCTCACAGGAAGAATGTGATTATAGAAAAGCTGAATCTCAAATTGATCGAGATTCCAGAAGGGGAAGAAGAACATTCACAAGAGTTGGAAAAGTTATTTCATGGAATACTGGAGGAAAACATGCCAGGCCTGGCCAGAAATCTTGATATCCAAATACAATAAGCACAACGAACTCTCCTGGGAGACTCAACGTGAATAGGCAATCATCTCGCCAAGTGATTATTAGGCTGACCAATGTAAATGTGAAAGAAGCAATCCTTCGTGCAGCAAGGAGAAAACAACAAATAACCTATAAAGGAAAGGCTATCAGACTAACAGCAGACTTCTACTCCGAAATCTTACAAGCCAGGAGGGAGTCAGTGCCTATCCTTAATCTTCTAAAACAGAATAAAGCCCAACCTATAATTCTTTATCTGGCAAAATTAAGTTTCATCTATGAGGGAGAAATAAAGTCCTTCTCAGACAAGTAATCGCTGAAGGAATTTGCAAAGACCAGACCAGCCCAGCCCTACAGGAAATTCTCAGACCTACCTTCCATGCCAAATAGGGCAACAGACACTCCTCAAAGTAAAATCCTCAAAGAATTAAAGACTAGACCTTGAACTACATGATGGCTCAGGAGTAAGACAAAGCAACAGGACTTCACCCAACAATATGAATGGAAATCTTCCTCCAATTTCAATACTCTCAATAAATGTAAATGATTTAAACTATCTTCTGAAGGGGCATAGACTGGCATAGTGGATAAAAATCCACAAGCCTAGTATCTACTGTCTACAGGAAACACATTTAACACACAAAGATGCCTACCAGCTGAAGGTCAAGGGATGGAAATCTATCACGCAGGCAAATGGAAGTCAAAAGAAAGCAGCGGTGGCAATATTATTTGCAGACAACATAAGCTTTAAAATAGCAAAAGTAAAAAAAGATAAAGACAGGCACTTTATAGTGGTGAAACGGAAGATCCAACAAGAAGATTTAATAATTCTTAATATTTATGCACCCAAAACAGCAGCACTCAATTATATAAACTAAACCTTGTCTGATCTAAATACCACATCAATCTATACTGCCATAGTAGCAGGGGACTTCAACACTCCACTGAATTAACTGGATAGATCTTCCAAACAGAAATTAAGTAAAGAAATAAGGGACTTGAACAAAGCTCTTGACCAAAAAGATCTGACAGATCTCTACAGAACATTCCACCCAAATAAAATTGAATTTATATTCTCAGAAGCTCATGGATCCTTCTCCAAAATTGATCAAATCCTAGGCCACAAATCAGATCTCAAAAAATTCAAGAAAATAGAAGTAATACCATGTGTCTTCTCTGACTATAGTGGTATGAAATTAGAGTTCAGTTCTAACAGAAATATGTATCACTTCAAAAAGTCATGGAAACTAAACAATCTGTTGTTGAATACCTATGGGTCAAGGAGGAAATTCAGAGGGAAATCAAGAGTTTCTTAAAAAAAAATGATAATGGGGTCACATGTTACCAAAACCTGTGGGACACAGCAAAAGCGTATCTGATAGGAAATCTAATAGAAAAAAAAAAATGCTCACATCCAGAAAAACAGAAAGATTAGATACAAATAACCTAATGAATAAGCTCAAGGAATCAGAAAAAGAAAAGCAAACCAACTCTAATCCTAGCAGAAGAAAAGAAATAACTAAGATCAAATCAGAACTAAATGAAATAGAGAACAAGAGATTTATATGGATGATTAACAAAACCAGAAGCTGGTTTTTCAAAAAGATAAACAAAATTGATAGCCCTCTGGCTAGACTGACAAGAACTCAAAGGGAAAGGACTAAATAAGAAATGCAAAAGGAGGGGAAACATGGCGGAGTAGGGGTGCCCTCCTGGCTCTCTGCTCCCAGAGCGAAAAGTGAAGAAAGCGTATAGTCACACGTGAGCGATCTGCACTTCCACAGGACCAGCTTCGCAACCCTGCAGACATCCACCAGGAAACAGAGGGATAAGACCATTTATAGCCTAAAGCAAAGGTGAATCGATTATTCTTTTGCAAAAATCGGGGATACGGAGGCACACAACAGGGAGGGAGCCAAGTGTGGTTTAAGCCGCTGCCAGCTGGCAGTGGTGCCAGACCAATCTGGTGCTGAGCAACACCCCCTCCTACACCGAGCTCCACTTCCACGTAGGCCGGGAGGTACCTGTAGTTGGTGAGAAGTGGCAGCGCAGGACAAAGCCGTGTGGAGAGGAGACTAGAGCAGGGAACACTCTGAGTTCTCCAGAACACACAGCAGCGGCAATAAAAGGAGGGAGAGGGTCCAAGCCCAGCAACCAATCTCCGCGCAGCTGGAACCAGAGCCCACTCGGGCATCTCCCTGCGGAACACGGTCAGGTCAAGCTTAAGGGGGGTTTACACAGAAGGAGGCTTTGACTTTGGATATAGAGGAGGTTTGGGACAGCACTGAGAGGATAGAGTGTGCAAAATTAGACTCCTTGATCCATTAGGACCCCCTCCCTCTGCCCCTCAGGCACCGCTTCCGCCTCAAATTCCAGCGCTGACTTGGCATTCCAGCACTGACTTGGGCTTGGGGTTTGGAGTAGAGGCACAGAGAGAGTGCTGGTACGCGCCCCTGCTCCACCAATTTGATATTGGATCGTCATTTGCTGCACAAGTGGCACTGAGTCTGTGCTCAAAGAGTGGACCCTGCCTGGATGGGGCAGTACTACAGGGGAGATTGCTCTTGGTAGATTTAAGGCAGAAAAACATTGTCTTCTACACTCTCCTGCGACCCGGAGCCCTGCCCTGGACTCCAAAATCTCTGTCCCAGCCTTGGAGGCGGAGCTGAGATAGAAACTGTTCTCATTCCTGCCGCATATCTTCACCAGTGTAATTAAGGAACCAGAAGACAGGGACTGGTGGGTTCCAGTTCCTGCCTGCCCGCTCCTAGTCAGTCTCTCCCTACACAGGTCTCCCGCACTCTGTGTCCAGAGTGTGGAACCCATCTGGGCAGAGCCTAGCCACGTAGGAGACAGCCTTTAGTGGTTATTAGGCAGAGATACTTTACGACCCCCACATCTGGGGATTTGGGGCTAGGCCTTTGGCCCCAAAGTTTGTATCCCCACCTTGGGGATGGAGTGAGATAGAAACTGTTCCTGTCCCTGCCACTTATCTCCACCTGTGGAATTAAAGAGACAGAAGACGGGGTTTGTGGCTGAGCCTTTGGCTCCAAAGAATCTGTCCCCGCCTTGGGGGTGGAGCTGAGGTAGAAACTGTTCCCATTCCTGCCACTTATATCTACCTGTGTAATTAGGGAGTCAGAAGACAGGGACTGGTGGGTCCCAGTGCCTGCCTGCCCACTTCTGGTCGGTCTCTCCTTACATAGGTCTCCTGGGCTCAGTGTCTAGGCCCTGGAGTTTGACTGGGCAGGGCCGAGCCTAGTAGGAGGCTGCCCTTGGTGGATATAAGACAGAGAGATTTCACGACCTGCACACTCTGGTGACTGGGAGCTGGGCCTTTGGTTCCAAAGATTCTAGCCCCGCCTTGGGGGTGGAGCTGAGATAGGAACTGTTCCAGTTCCTGCCATCTATCTCCACCTGTGTAATTAAGGAGGCAGAAGACAGGAGGCCGCCGGAGCAGCCCGGAGACCAGCAGGGAGGGTAGGTGATTCGGCTGTTTCTCCTCCACTGCATCTCGGACTGCTGGCGGGCTCCCCAACGGGTAGAGAAACCTGCAGACACCAGCCCAGCGACAGCCACCACAAGTGAGCAACACCACCTCCTGGCTCAGAAACTAAACAAGAAGTCTGAATACGCAAACGAAAATTTAAAGGAAAGAAACAACAACTGAGAGACATGGTAAAAAATCCGCGAAGGAACTCCGGAAATATGAAGAAACAAACAGAAAACACACCCCCAAAGAGGAGCACCAGCCCCTTAGAAACAGACAACAACCAAAACCTGGCAACCAAAATGACAGAAGAGGAATTTCGTATGTGGATCATAACAACACTCACTGACCTGCAAGAAAAACTCAATAACCAACATAAAGAAACCACAAAAAGCCTCCAGGATATGGAACAAAGGTTCACTAAAGAGATCGACACAGTGAAGAAAACTTTAACCGAAGTCCCGAAGATGAAGAATCAACTCAGGAAGCTACAAAATACAGTGGAAAGTCTAAATAACAGGGTATATCAAACAGAAGAAAGAATCTCAGAGATTGAAGATAACAACTTCCAATTAAATAAATCAGTCACAGAGATAGAGCAGAGAAACAAGAGAAAAGAGCAAAGCCTACAAGAGCTGTGGGACTATGTGAAGAAACTTAATGTGAGGGTCATAGGGTTACCAGAAGGGGAAGAAGACATCATGCAAGGGTTGGACAAGCTTTTAGAAGATATAATAGAGGAAAATTTCCCAGGCCTAACTCAAACTCTCGATATACAAGTTCAAGAAACTCAGAGGACCCCTGGGAGATTCAATGCAAACAGGACGACGTCACGACATGCAGTCATCACACTGACCAAAATATCAACTAAAGAGACCCTTCTAAGAGCTGTAAGACGAAAGAAGCAAGTAACTGACAAGAGAAAGCCAATTCGAATAACATCAGACTTCTCTAATGAGACTTTATAAGCAAGGAGAGACTGGGGCCCCATTCTCACTCTTCTGAAACAAAACAATGCCCAGCCTAGAACCTTATTCCATGCAAAACTAAGCTTCATATATGAAGGAGAAATAAAGACATTCCTAGAAAAGCAAAGCCTCAGAGAATAAACCAAGACAAGGCAACCCTTCAAGAAGTACACAAAACAGTGTTACACACGGAACACCATAATAAAAACTCATGAATATAAAAACAACCAAAACCCAAAGACTAAAGGCCAGATATTACTATAGCTCAAGAGAGAAATCAAAGAACCAACATCCAACACAACAGAATGAACAGTAAACTACCTCACCTATCAGTTCTCTCAATAAATGTGAATGGCTTAAACTCTACACTCAAGAGACATAGGCTGGCTGAATGGAGAAGAAAATACAGGCCAAGTATATGCTGTCTTCAGGAAACATATCTAACCTGCAAGGATGCGTATAGACTAAATGTAAAAGGGTTGATATCAGTATTCCAAGCAAGTGGAAGCCAAAAGAAGGCTGGTGTAGCAGTTCTAATTTCAGACGACTTAGTTTTTAAACCAACAAAAGTAGTGAAAGACAAAGAGGGTCATTATACAATGGTGAAGGGCACAGTTCAACAAGAATAGATTACAATTTTAAATATATATGCCCCCAAATTAGGTGCACCTAGATTCATAAAGCAAATCTTACTGGATCTAAACAAACTGATTAATAAAAACACCATAATAACCGGAGATTTTAACACCCCACTGACAGCACGAGACAGATCCTCCAAACAGAAAATTAACAGAGAAATAATGGACTTAAACAAAACTCTAGAACAATTGTGTCTGACTGACATTTACAGAACATTCTACCCAAAATCCACTGAATATATGTTCTTCTCATCAGCTCACGGGACATTCTCTAAGATTGACCATATTCTGGGACACAAAGTAAACCTCAAGAAATTTAAAAAAATAGAAATCATACCATGTATCTTCTCAGATCACAGTGGAATAAAAGTGGAAATCAACCATAACAGAAATTCACATTTCTACACAAAAACGTGGAAATTAAACAACCTCCTACTAAATGATTACTTCATAAATGAAGAAATCAAGATGGAAATAAAAAAATTCTATGAACAAAATGACAATGGAGAGACAAGTTATCAAATCCTCTAGGACACATCTAAAGCAGTTCTGAGAGTAAAGTTTATCTCCATAAATGCCTATAACCAAAAGTCAAAAAGATCACAAATAGACAATCTAATGAAACGACTCAGAGAGTTGGAAAAAGAAGAAAAGACCAGCCCCAAACCAAGCAGAATGAGTGAAATCAACAAGATCATATCAGAACTAAACGAAATTGAAAACAGGGAAGCTATTCAAGAGTTTATAAAACAAAAAGTTGGTTCTTTGAAAAAATATACAAAATAGACAAACCACTGGCTAAGCTAACGAAAAGCAGAAAAGAGAAATCTCTAATAAGCTCCATCAGGAACAAAAAAGGAGATATCACAACTGATCCCAAAGAGATACAAGACATAATTTATGAGTAATACAAAAATCTTTATGCACACAAACTGGAAAATGTGGAGGAAATGGACAAATTTCTAGAAACACACAGCCTCCCTAGGCTCAACCAGGAAGAAATAGATTCCCTGAACAGACTAATCTCAACAGTTGAAATAGAAACAGCAATTAAAAATCTCCCTACAAAGAAAAGTCCTGGTCCAGATGGTTTCACACCCAAATTTTACCGCACTTACAAAGAAGAACTAGTACCTATCTTGCAGAAACTATTCCACAACATCGAGAAGAACGGAAGCCTCCCCGACACCTTTTATGAGGCGAATCTTACTCTGATACCAAAACCAGGAAAGGATGCAACAAAAAAAGAAAACTACAGACCAATATCCCTAATGAATATAGATGCAAAAATTTTCAACAAAATCTTAGCTAACCGAATCCAGACACTTATCAAAAAAATAATCCATCACGACCAAGTGGGCTTCATCCCAGGGATGCAGGGATGGTTCAACATACGTAAATCTATAAATGCAATTCACCACATAAACAGAAGCAAAAACAAAGACCACATGATTCTTTCAATAGATGCAGAAAAAGCTTTTGACAAAATTTAACATCCTTTCATGATACGAACACTCAATAAAATAGGCATAGAAGAGACATTCCTAAATATGATACAAGCCATATATGACAGACACATAGCCAACATCATACTGAATTGGGAAAAACTGAAAGCATTCCCACTTAGAACTGGACCCAGACAAGGCTGCCCACTATCTCCACTTCTATTCAACATAGTGCTGGAAGTCCTGGCTACAGCAATCAGAAAGGAAAATGGAATTAAATGTATCCAAATAGGGGCAGAAGAGATCAAATTTTCACTCTTTGCTGATGATATGATATTATATTTAGAAAATCCTAAAGATTCAACCAGGAAACTCCTGGAACTGATAAATGAATTTAGTAAAGTCTCAGGATACAAAATCGATACACAGAAATCAGAGGCATTCATATATGCCAAAAACAATCAAATCGAAAACCAAATCAAAGACTCAATTCCCTTCACAATAGCAACAAAGAAATTAAAGTACCTAGGAGTATACTTAACCAAGGAGGTAAAAGACCTCTACAGGGAGAACTATGAAACATTAAGGAAGGAAATAGCAGAGGATGTAAACAGATGAAAATCCATTCCATGCTCATGGATTGGCAGACTCAACATCATTAAAATGTCTATACTACCCAAACTTATCTACAGATTCAATGCAATATATATTAAAATCCCATCATCTTTCTTCACAGTTATAGAAAAATAATTTTACGCTTCATTGGTTACCAAAGAAGACCCCACATATCAAAAGCAATTCTAGACAACAAAAACAAAATGAGAGGTATTAATATGCCAGATATCAAACTATACTACAAAACTGTAATAATTAAATCAATCTGGTATTGGCAAAAAATAGGAATATTGACCAGTGGAACAGATCCTGATATAAAACCATCCTCATATAGCCATCTAATCTTTGACAAAGCAGGCAAAAACATACACTGTGGAAAGAATCCCTTTTCAATAAATGGTGCTGGGAAAACTGGATAGCCACGTGTAGAAGGCTAAAGCAGCACCCACACCTTTCACCTCTCACAAAAATCAACTCACGCTGAATAACAGACTTAAACCTAAGGTATGAAACTATTAGAATTCTAGAGGAAGATGTTGGAAACACTCTCCTAGATATCATCCTATGCAAAGAATTTATGAAGAAGACCCCAAAGGCAATCACAGGAACAACAAAAATAAATAAATGGGACATGATCAAACTAAAAAGCTTCTGCACAGCCAAAGAAATAGTCATGAAAATAAACAGACAACCTACAGAGTGGGAGAAAATTTTTGCATTCTACGCATCCGATAAGGGGTTGATAACTAGAATATACTTAGAACTCACGAAAATCAGCAAGAAAAAATCAAATAACCCTATTAAAAAGTGGGCAAATGACTTGAACAGAAATTTTTCTAAAGAAGACAGAAGAATGGCCAACAAACATATGAAAAAATGCTCAACATCTCTAATCATCAGAGAAATGCAAATCAAAACCACAATGAGATATCACTTAACTCCAGTCAGAATGGCCTTTATCAAAAAGACCCCAAACAACAAATGCTGGCATGGATGCAGAGAGAGAGGAACACTCCTACACTACTGGTGGGACTGCAAACTAGTTCAACCTCTCTGGAAAACAATTTGGAGATACCTTAAAGCGATACAAGTAAATCTACCATTTGACCCAACAATCCCATTACTGGGCATATACCCAAAAGATCCAATGACACTCTACAAGAAAGACACCTGCACTCGATTGTTTATAGCAGCACAATTCATAATTGCAAGGCTGTGGTAGCAGCCCAAGTGCCCATCAATCCAAGAATGGATTAATAAAATGTAGTATATGTATAGCATGGAGTACTATTCAGCTCTAAGAAACAATGGTGATATAGTACATCTTATATTTTCCTGGTTAGAGCTGGAACCCATACTACTAAGTGAAGTTTCCCAGGAATGGAAAAACAAGAACCATATATACTCACCAGCAAACTGGTATTAAATTAGCAGCACCTAAGTGGACACATAGGTACTACAGTAATAGGGTATTGCACAGGGGGAGGGGGTATACACATAAATAATGAGTGAGAAGTGCACCGTCGGGGGATGGTCATGCTGGAGACTCAGACATGTGGGGGGAGGGGGAAGAGGACATTTATTGAAACCTTAAAATCTGTATCCCCATCATATGCTGAAATAAAAAAAAAAGAAATGCATAAGGAGAGGTCACAACAGACACCACACAAATACAAAACATTATTTTTAACTACTATAGAAATATATATGCCCAAAAACTATATAAGGTGGGAGAAATGGACAAATTCCTGGATTCATAGAAACTCCCTAAGTTCACCCACAAGGTAACGGAATTCCTGAATAGACCAATCTCAAGCGCAGAAATTGGCTCTGTAATTAACACCCTCCCCTAACGGAAAAGACCTGACCACATGGCTACCCTTCAGAGTTCTACCAAACATACAAAGATTAACTCATACCTATACTACAGAAATTATTCCACAACATTGAGAAGGATGGCAGCCTTCCTAACTCATTCTATGAAGCCAATGTTACCTTGATACTAAAGTCAGGAAAGGATGCAACAATATATTAAAATTACAGACCAATATCGCTTATGAATATATATGTAAAAATCCTCAACGAAATTTTAGGAAATATAATTCAGCAGCACATCAAAAATTAATTCACGATGACGAGGTGGGCTTGATTCCAGGGATGCAAGGTTGGTTCATCATAAGCAAATTTATTAATGCAATCTACCTCATATATAAAAACAAGAACAAAGAACATGTGATTCTCTCAATAGATGCAGAAAAAGCATTTGACAAAGTCCAACACACCTTTATGATAAAAACTCTTAACAAAATAGGCATAGGTGACCCTTCCCTTAAAATTATCAAATCCATTTATGACAAACCCACGGCCAATATCATACTGAATGGGGAAAAATTGAAGCCATTCCCACTTCGAATCAGAACTAAACAAGGATGCCCACTATCTCCTCTTCTATTCAACATAGTGCTCGAAGTCCTAGCTATAGCAATCAGGCAAAGATGAATATTAAGGGCATCCAAGTGGGTTCAGATGAGATCAAACTCTCACTTTTCTCCAGTGATATGATATTATACCTAGAAACCTCATGGATTCCTCCAAGAGACTCCTAGATTTTATAAATATATTCGGTAAAGTCTCAGGTTATAAAATAAATATACACAAATCAGAGGCATTCATATATACCAAGTACTGTCAAGCCGAAGCGCAAAAAAAAAAAAAAAAAAAAA
>VSMD01098960.1:0-51229 GCA_008750895.1 Mirza zaza
ATACCATGGAGTACTATTCAGCTCTAAGAAACAACGGTGATATAGCACATCTTATATTTTCCTGGTTAGAGCTGGAACCCATACTACTAAGTGAAGTATCCCAAGAATGGAAAAACAAGCACCACATATACTCACCAGCAAACTGGTATTAACTGAGCAGCACCTAAGTGGACACATAGGTACTACAGTAATAGGGTACTGGGCAGGGGGACGGGGGAGGGGGGTGGGTGGGTATATACATACATAATGAGTGAGATGTGCACCATTTGGTGGATGGTCATGCTGGAAACTCAGACTTGTGGGGGGATGGGGGAAAGGGCATTTATTGAAACCTTAAAATCTGTACCCCCATAAGATGCCGAAATAAAAAAAAATATCTAGCTACTGTGCACTTAATAATTTCAAAAAATGGGAACTCTTTGTTAATTTTAAAGTTGGCTAACCTTTCAATGCCTTTGTTGTGTCTGGGTTTCCTTGGAGAGCATTCGAGCATTTGGTCGCAGCACAGAAGCCCGTAGTTTCAGGTGATCCTCTAGATGGGTGTCGGTCATTTGTGACGTTAAGGGCCTCATGGTTTGGGTTATGTAGGAGAATGTAGATTCACAGCAATAAGGGGTTGAAAAGCAAGAAAGCATTTTTCGGTCATGTTGGAGAAAGCGTGGGTATTCTACTGCATTTTTCCATATTTTAACTGGATCTTTCAAAGCATCAAACAATGACTTCAAAATGTCGCCTACTGAGAGCTCAATCAATTCCACCTGGTGCTCTTTAGGTGCCTTGATGATATTAACTAGGTGAGGCTGAAATGCTAATCTGAGTGTGATGTCACGATTCTCAAAGTCAGCGAACCTTTCATTGTGTTCTCCAATTAACAGATCTCTAACAGCTGCACACTCTTCAGATGATTCACATATGTCATCCTGCTCATCAGTGACCTTGGCTAACTGGGGAAAATGTTCATCTGAAACTTCCTATTGAAGAAGAAGTGTTCTGAAAAAAAGATAGCTTCTTTTGAAATGCTTGGAGGTTTTTTGCCACATGTCATATACAGACTTACTTTTTACCTTGCAAAGAAGTGATCAAGTCATTTTGATTTGACATGATATCACACAGAAACGCTGCACTCCTATAGAAATCTTCCCCCGATAATTCACACGGATGGCTCAGTTCTTCATAAAATGTAAGTATCTGTTATTGCAGAGATAAAATTTTGGCTAACACCTGTCCTTAAAACAACCAACTCACTTTGGAATGATATGGCAAATCCACACTGAACACCTCATCCGTCAACTTTAACATGTTACGAGACTGATGATGCCATGTTGCATTTGCATGAATATAGGCAACAATGCTTACAACATGTTGCACATGACACTTAAAAGAGTAGCTTTAGCACAGAGATTTTGCTGATAAAAGATATTAATACTCTAAAAAGAAATGAGAGCATGTGGATCTGTTAATACTCTCTTCCTCTGTGCAAGAAACCCTTCATGTTTTCCTGTTTTGGAAGGTGCACCGTCTGTACATACACTCACTAAATTTACCAAATTTAGTCCAACTTTACATTTATTTTGAAAGTTGTTGAAGATATCTATTCCCTGTGTTATTTGCAAGAGCGCCCAAAGCAAATAACTCATTGTAGCAAAGAAAACCTTCTCTTATGACCCAAATGAAGCATAAAACCTGCACCAAGTCAGTAGTATCAGTTGATTCATCCAAAGTGACTGAACAATACATATTTTCCTTTTGAAGTATGGGATGAAGTTGTTCTGTTAAGTTGAAAGCTAATTCATGCTGCCGATCAGTTATGGTTCTCTATGAAAGAGGCAGTTGTTTGTACTTAGAAACGTTACCGAGGTCCAAGCATCCTACAACTTTGCCAATGCATTCTTTCACAATTTCTACATCACTGCATGGCGTCCCTTTTCTTCCTGAGTATATAAGCTCCTTTATAAGTTGCTTCAGTGGCATTTTGCTTTTTATCTTTTAATTTCTGCAATACAACCTTTCCCACCTCTCCCTCTAATTTAAAATATCTGTGGTCCTTGTGAGTGTTACAATGCAGGCGAGCATTGAATTCCCTTAACGTTGATATCGCAGTATCACAAAGCAAGCACATCATCTCATCTTTAGCAGAAACAAGATGATACTGCAATTCCCAATCCTCATGAAAAATCTGTTTTCTTCCTTCAGTGTTCTCTAGTTCTTTTTTAACACAATGGGCTGTTAAATACACAGAATTACACAGTACTGTCAGGCCGTGCAACTATTCACCAATTCCACTTCAAATAGAAGCCCGGTGCACCACTGTCAAAAGCTGATAACAGACTGGCGTATCCGACCCCCCAAAACTCTCACCAGCCATGCTTGTGTGGTAGTGGAGCTGGTCAGGTGGGGGAGGGGAGAGTTAGAGTTGGAGGCACGAGATTGTCTTAGCCAAAGATGTCGAGAATTGTATGAATCTGGGCTGGGTAGAGCTTATAAGATTGCCTTAGTCTAAAATGGCATTATGAGATTAGTCGGAACCTTTCAAAGCTCTGCACTTCTGCTCATAGGCAGGACATTGGTACTTTAAGACAGGAGTCTGCCAACCTCCTCCTCTGCCAGCAAAGTAATAAACTCCTCCAAGAAAGAAAGAAAGAAAAAAGAAAGAAAGAAAGCAAAGGAAAATAAAAATAAATCACGAGCACATAGCAGCTATCAATTTTGCCTTTATGGCTTACTAATGTTCTAATTGTGCCTGTCAGTCTGAGAGGATTATTTCATTGAAACTCATTTTATTATTTGGTGTTTTAAATATGTTAATGTTAAAAATGAAATAAAAATCTAACAGATGAACCAAAATGTATTAATACAGATAAAAGGGTTTGTTCTGTAAAATTTGGATTCAGTCAAAAGGCGGCACTCAAGGACCTAGATGGCCACATGTGGGCTCAAGGCATCCGGTTCCACACCCCTGTTCTAAGTACTGGTCCTGTCGATTTGCTGAGGGAGGAGTGTTGAGGTCTCCAATTATAAGTGGATTTATATATATATATATATATATATATATATATATATATGTATATTTGAAAGTCTATTGGTTTTCACTTTATGTATTTTGAATCTCTGTGTTAGGTGCAGACACATTTATAATGGTCATATCTTCTTGGTGAATTGACTTTTTATCATTATGTAATGTCCTTTTTTATCCTTGGCAACATTTCTTCTTCCAAATTCTACTCTTTCTGGTATTAGCATAGCCACTCCAGGTTTGTTTTGATTGGTATTTGAATACAACATTTAAAAAATATTTTCACTTAAACTTACATATGTTTTCATTATGAAAATGGGTTTCTTACAACAACATGAAGCTGAACCTGTTTTTATTAAATGCAATTTGATAATCTCTGTCTTTTAGACCATTTACATTTAATGTAATTGTCAATATGGTTGGGTTTCCATCTACCATTTTGTCATTGTTTGTCCCCTCTGCTTTTTGTTTTTCTGTCTCCATTTCTTTTGTTTCTGGGACATATATATATTTCATATTTATATTGCATATTTTATTTATATTGTATGTTTATTCATAGTAACCATTTACATGTACATTATTATTTGTGTATTTATTATTCTATTTGAATGTACTGGATTTTTTGCTATATCTCTTTGTATCATCCTTTCAGTAGTAGATTTTTTTTATATTAATTGCTTTTTCAGACTTTATTCTATGGTATTATATAGTTATTTTATCTGGCCCACTAGACAAATTAGTACCAATATTTTTACTTTGTTTTATTTTTCTTTTCATCACTTGACACATAAGGGGTTTTCTAGAAATGATCCTTGAACAAATGAATAAACTTAACATATTGAACACAAAGCCTATAATATTAACCAATTATTTCATTCTATCAATAGCAAGGATTTCCTAAACAAATTGCTTTGAAGCCAAATTTCAGCTCTTCCTTAATAGAAACATCCTGTTTTCTCTGCATTAAAATTTGCCGTTGAGTTTTTATTCCTTTATAAGCAGCTGTGTGACCATCTTCCTCAGCACTCAACTCCTGTGCCCCAGCCTCAGGGGGCCTCCCTCTGCCCCGCCGAGCTCAGCTCCAAACCCAGCCTCTACCCAAAGCTGCCGGGCATAGAATAGGCCCCCAATAAATTTTGGCAAATGGATATAACTAGAGTTATTTTTTTTTTCCTCCAGAGTGTTATGTTTCATTTTGTTATCCTGTCTGAGACTGTGGGAAAAGGAATAAAAGGCAACATCCACAGGGAACACATCGTAGCACATTTTATCAGGTAACACAGAATATTAGAGACAGGACCTCGTATCTTTGCAATGGTAGGTCGTCTATTACAGTGGTAGAAGCTATCAAAAATATCAAGCAACTTTCAACTGTTTAGAAAATACAGTAAGTTAGTTGTTATTTTTCCAAGTTCCTTTTGGGGTTGACGCTGTCGAAAACTTCTAAATCAATGGTATGCTCTAGGAAACCATTTTCTGTGGGATCCAGAGTCTCGTGTTTTTCACAGGTAATCGTGTTTTCTTTTAGTGTTGTATCCACGCAGTTGAAAATAGGAACGGTCACATTTTCCTCGGGAGTTCTGCAGCAACAATGTGTCCCTCAACTTCTGATTCACGGAGAGGAGAATGACCGATGGTGCGGGCCAGGCGTCCTCAAACTACAGCCCTCGGGCCACATGCGGCCCACCGAGGACATTTATCCGGCCTGCCGGGTGTTTTTGCCGCCGCTGCCTGTCCTGCTTAGCAGCCGACTGTCCCGGGCCCGCAGTGCGCATGTGTGGAACGTGCGCCGCGCTCTCCAACGGCCCTCCAGCGGTCTTAGGGACAGTAAACTGGCCCCTTGTTTAAAAAGTTTGAGGACCCCTGGTGTGGGCTGTTCAGGTATCCCAACTAAAATGATGAAAGTATCCCCCACGTCACCTTGAAATTGCCGGGGTGCTCGGTGCTTCTTGCCGGAAGGTTGTGTGGACGGAAGACGGAGCGGAGCACACCAGCGCCTCCGTCTCCCCGCCCCCCGCCGCGGTGCCGCCAGGGCAGGGGCGTTTTCAAGACACATAGAGATATTCCTGGCATCTTTCGTGACTGCGATCACGGTCCTGTTCCTATAATTGTCATGTTTTTGCCGGAACGTGTGGTGTTGCACAGCAGTGAGGTGACAGCACGTGACACCTAACATGTCAGCGAGGCGCGGTGACGCACCTGGCCCGGCGCCCGCGTGCGACAGCGATACCCAATTCTACCTCTGGCACTCAGCGTCTAATGCAGACGGGCGGTGCCTGCACTGGCCCCAAGAGCCCCAGGTAAATCCCACCTTAGATCCAGCTCTACTCACCTGGCTTTAGTTGTCCTTGGGAACCCGATTCAAGCTTAACCTCCACCGAGAAGTTTTCCTCAGCCCTAATAGAATTTATAATTTGAAATAAAATGCTAACTAAAAAGCTAACATTCACAAAGCATCTTAAGTTCTTAAAACACCTTTATCAATGTTATTTTTCTTGGCTCTCACAATATCACAACGGTTAATATCTCCGTTTAAAGCGATGCCGTGGAGACACAGAGCAGCTAACACCTCGCTCAAGGCCAGGCAGGCCAGCGCAGCCACCCGGAGCTGTGCTCGTGTTCCGGTTTCTAGCCCGGGCTCAGCCCACCCCAACAGGGAACACGCCAAAACGCCGTTAGCGGGCATGTTTGCAAACACTGAATTGGGGGGCCGTTTCCTGGTTTTAAAAGGAAAAAAGAAAGTGCTTTGATAGCACAGTCTATGCCTTATGTTTGTACGTTTATTTCCCACTGTTCTTCAAACACGTGTGGATTTTTAAGCGATGGGTACATACTCATGACCGACAGCCAGCAAGTGTCTCTTCTTTCATTAGCAAGTTATTGGCTGGAGTTTTAGCGATCATCCAGGCATCCATCCAACAGGCGATCCCGGAGTGGTGGAAAGTTGGGCACTAGGAGACCCCGGTCCTGTGAGGGCCACACCTGCAAAGCTGCCCCTGTTTCCCCGTGCTAGGTGAGCTTCCTCAAGAGGATCAAGCCGCACCTCCTCTTTTACAGGGGAGACCGAAGCCCACGGAGTTTAAGCGACTTTTCAAGTTCACGCAACTGAGCAGTAGCAGAGTCGGCCGGTTTCCCCGCCAGGGTTCCCTGAGCCCGGGGCTGTCTCCCCCCTGGCGTCCTGAGTTGCCGCTGCTCCCCCATCTGGGGGGTTTAGGGTACCTCCAGACTGATGGGCAGAGTCTAGCAGGTCTCACCTTGCACCTGGACATCGAGAACCACAGCACGGTAGTTCATCATCAGACCAGCGACTCTACAAATCCAGTTAAAACATTCTCTCTCATACGTGGGAGCTAAATAACAAGTCCGCATGGGCCTGGAGATTGGAACAGTAGACATGGGAGACTGGGAAGTGTGGGAGGGCGGGAGGCAGAAGAGGGATGAGAAACCACTTAATGGGCACAAGGCACCCTGAATAGTGACGCTGAGCGTTTTTAGCGATGGATACGCTCAAAGCCCAGACGTTACCGAGAGGCAATATATCCACGTGATGAAATTGCACTTGTACCCCCTAAATCTAGGGGGAAAAACCCAAAACATCTTTTAGTATTAGCTGATCCATAGCATTTTCAAGAAATGTAGAAATATATTTTTTTCAGAGTGTTTTATTGATATTATGATACATTTACATTTTTTTTTTTTTAATTCAATTATCCAAATTCGGGAAGCATATTTGCTAGTTATTAAGGGCGTCCCTCGGGCTAGATACTTACACTAAGTAAGAACTTAATCAGAACAGGACAGTCATTACTCACCCTAGCCCTGTGGCGTGGATACTCTTCCCCCATTCAAGAGCGAGGAAGTGGAGTTTCAGATTAAATACCCACCCAAAGACACACCCACGCATGCGGCAGCCTTAGCCACAAGGGTGGACGCTGGAGCCGGACTCCTGAGCTCTGGGCTGCTCCTGCCTCTAACCGATCAGCGCTTTGCGTATGTGGGGCTCGTGAGGCTGCAGTTTTCTTCATTCTGTGCACGAGGACGTCCCTCTCCTGCCCTTTAGGAGATGAACTCAAGCGCAGTCACGGTGTTGTTTTGCAGAAGGATCCCAGGGTGCAGTGCCCCAATGGCATTTTGTTTCCTTAGCTTTGTTAAATCTTTTAATTAAAGCATGTTAACAAAGCCAAAGAAAAAAATAAATGGCACTGCTTGCAAGGAAATTAAATCGAGGAACTAAGCCCATTTATAATTATTGTATTTCAATTAGGCTGTAACAGGGCTGGGTGAACAGAAAGATAAAAAGAAGCAGCACTAATGTTGGAGTTTCATAAATATTTGCAAAGACCTGTGAGAAAGAGAGTAATATAAATAATGCTTTAAAACAGTCAAGTGTCCCCGGGCAGGGCCCTCTATGCTAATTTCTACACGGAATAATCCATCTGCAATGATCTCACCGAAATCCATTGCAGGGAGCTAACAAAGCCTATTTTTTTTTTTTACCTCATCAACAAATGCAAGGAATTCCCTCAAAGAAAAATGTTATATCAGTGTATGATAACCTTTTAATTTATTATTTTAAAATTAAAATACAATTAAACGTTTGAAAGAGCTAGAATTAAATTTAAATCCTTCCTCTATATTTTAATGCTCAAATATCTAATATTCACTGGAACAGGGAAAAAGATAAATCATCGGTTTGCGTTTAAGCCGCATTTGTCTCAGCATTTAAAAATAGTACATGGGTATAATTTTTTTTTATTCTGAAAACATTTTTAGCTATAATTTAACTTTAAAAAAAGTTAGGTAAACGCTGCCTTGTTTACACCAACGCAGGTGCAGGAAAGGTGTGGAAGGATCTGCGGCAAGTGGCCCCCGGGCGCACGGGGAGGACCCAGTGGCAGCTGTGCCTGGGGAGGGCCACGGCCAGGAGGGGACAGGGTCCCGGTGTACCCTCGCCTGGCTGGCTGTCACGACGTCCTCGCCGTGGTGAGGCTGCTCTGTGCCCTAGCGCTGACGTGGGGAGGAGGGTCACAGCTGCGGAAAAGGCCTCCTGCTTCGTGCACGTTCCACAGGAGGCCATTGGCGCCCGGGTCGAGACACCGGACTTGGCTAGGGGAACTGAGGGCTTTGCGACTGCCGCTTCCCACCAGGACCTCGGTTTCTGTTTGCCCTTTCTGGACCGATGGCGGGAAGCCGGGCTCGCTCAGGTCCCCTCCCGTCGTCAGCGGGAAGAAGCGGGTCTGGGGGCCCCCCCGCTGCCAGCTCGGGGGAGGCATTCGGGAGGCGGCACTCGGAAAATAGCTTTTTAGCAATTAGACGGGGTCGTTTCTTGTCTGTCGAATCTAATACCAAAATAGACGTGAGCTTAGAACCTGACGACTTTAAAATTTCGTTTCACTGGGAACTTTTAAAAAATATTTTATGAAAGTGCTTATACACATCAGTTGGAAAATACACCCCCCCACACCCCCCAGCCTTCCCCACAGATGGGCTGAGAAACACTGGTTTAGGGTGTTTTCCTCCTGTCTGGTTGGAATCCAGGAGTCATCCCACAGAACATGGAGGAGGAGGGTGGCGAGGAGGGGCTGACCCTCTGCAGGCCGGTGCCGAGGGTCTCGAGCAGGGTGGAGGGGCGAGGAGGACTCCGGCGGGGCCACTGAGGCTACCCGGATTGTACCCAGGGTGGGTTCCCTCCTCTGCCCTGGGGCAGCGTCCTCTTCATTCTCCCTGAGGCCGCCAGCTCCATGGGGGTTCCCAGGGCCTGTGCCTGGGAGCCGGCACTTTGAAAAGGGTCCCATTGGGGGTCCCCTGGCCAGGGGTCCTCAGGGAGGACAGTAGTCTTGAAGCAAGACCTAGAAGCCACCTTGCCCGGGAGCCGGCGTGGGTGCTGAGCCGTCCCAGGGTACCTGCACTGTAATCTGGCAGCAGGGCACCCCTGCCCCCTGGCTTTAAATTATGAATTCGTAAATAATTGGATCCCTGCACCCAAATTAGACAGAAATCATAAGATTTCCCTGTCACCCATCGACTGCCCCCCAAAAAAAAACAAAAAGGAAAAAATAAAAGGAGAGCAGACGTGAACCCCTAACTTTGCACCCACACTGGAGGCCACTGAGCCCCAACCCGGCACCCCCTGACTGGCAGGTGGGACCCCCCTCCAGGTCCCGATCCTGGGGGCCCTGATGGTGCAGAATGGGGGTGCCCTGTGGCCTCTCCACCAGGAACATCAACAATGGGGGCTTTAAGACAGTGCAGGACCCCGAATTGGAAAGAAAGCCAGGTGCTTTCTTCTTGGAGAGTGAGGGTTGGATTCTTCTCGACCTGGTTCCTGCAGGGGGAGGTGGGGCCGGGGGCAGATGGGGAGGATGGGGCCGTCTCGCTCCCTGTTCCACCTCATGGCCCCCTGGGGCTGCACGGCACCTCATTCTCCACTTTCCCCTTGTCCACTCGCCAGCTGGCCGGCAGGGCTCCAAGGCATTTCTAATTCCAATCCTTTTATGTCTTTCTGGTTTTTCTGAGATATAAAACATGCATTTTCCTATGAAATATAAAGGCTTTCTTCTTAGTGCAACAATCCTCCTTTTAGTCCATAGGATGCATTGAGTTTGCTGTGTTAAACCTCTAGGAAAAAACCGAAGACCTGCGTGTGCGTGTGGGCGCACACGCTGCCTTTGTTATGAAAGGCTGCCCTGCCCTTCAAGAGGACATGTGACATTCAGGGACAGCCTTCACTTACCAGAGTGTTTATTAAAGACAGGCGCGTGCAGGGAAAGGGTCGGGGGGGAGAAAACGCACCCACCGCCCGGCCCCGGCGGGTCAGGCCGGCCGCGTGCGGGGAGCGCAGGACGGAGCAGCGGCTCGGCGGGCTGCAGGCGCCCTCGCTCTCCAATTGCTTTAGCCCCGGGCGGCTGACATTTACCCCAGCCAGATAATCGAGGAATAGCATTTGCGCTGCAGTTTAGCACGACCTCTGCCTCCACGGCGCTTTCTAGATTAGCTTCTTTAGAAAAAAGGAAGAAAGAAAGAAAGAAAAATGGTCGCTGACACCACGGTGAGGCAGGAGGTGGGGAGGGACGGGGCCGGGAGGCGGCGCAGGGAGGCTCTGCCACCGTCAAGGGGGGTGGTAAAAGAGGGCAACGGGGCGCGCGGGGCCGGGGCCAGGCTGGAGGCAGAGGTTAATGGATTGACTATTACCTGCTGGGAGGCGGCACTGCCCATGCTCTGGGGGTTTGCGGGGCTTCTGTTCTTGCCGTGGAGCTGAATGAGGGGCGTGATGCCGCCTTGCGTTGGAGGGTGCGTTGGCCTGCTGGCTTTCAAGAAGATATGCAAGGAAATCGTACCCGCCTTTGAAACCCACACTAATTCTGACTATCAGGACTTGGCTGGTGACAGAGAACAGGCCCCTGCCCCCCGGCCCTGCATTCCCGTTCATTCCTACCTGACGTCCCGGTCACGTGTAAGAAACCCGCTGGGTGTGGCGATTCCCTCGGTATAATCGGCGGTCGTGGGGGGCTGGGGCTGGGGCTGGTTAACGTAATTAAGACGTTAACCCAGAGACGGGAAAACAGCACCCCACAGGTGGAAAGCGCATGCTGAACGACTAACATGAAAAGTTGGTTTGAAAAGAGAAACCAGATACAGCTCTGACAACGCCAGGTGCCAGCCGCGCCTTTTCTCCCCCGAGAGCTACTTCCCGTAGAAAATCCCTCCAGCCGAAGAGCGAGGAGGGATCGGGGTCTCCCTCGGAGACAGCAAAAGAGCAGCACCTGTTGCCCAACCCGTGCCTCACCTGGCGACCACGCCCTGCATCGCCAGGGGACGCGGTTTCAGGAAACCCCGGACTCGTGCTGGGACCGCCAGAAGGAAACTTTCAGTGCTTGTCACCTGGGCGAGCACCTGGCTTCCCAGGAGCACCTACGTCTGAGAGAGACGCCGCCCTCAGCCTTCACTGTAAGCCGAGGCTGCGGAGACAGCAGCAGAATTCTTTAGGCATTCGTGCGGGTGGGAATATGCGCCCCACTAAAACAGAAGTATTCTCTCTGTTTGCCACTGCGGGCAAACATACCTGTTTGTGTTTTGGTGGCGCTGAGCTGTAGTGCCGGCCCTGGGGTTTCTTTTGTGTGTCGTGAGCTTAAGTTGTAGATGTGGAAACTCACAGGACGGGACAACTGAGGAGCGAGCAGGTGTACGGCCCTGTCTCGCAGAGGGCAGCATCCGTGGACGTGGAGACAACGCGTGAGTCGGTACGGCTGCCCGTTTACGGCTGTTGACAGCGTCCGCCACCGGAAATCCGTTAGAACCCCGGACGGATGTGCACGCCTGCCCAGGGACTTTTACTTTTGTTTGTTTCAGCCTCGTCTGCCTTTTGCGCCATTTGTGTGCCCTGACCTCGCGTGACCCCGCTAATTCCCGACAGTCGTGTAGCGCTTGCTGGGCGCTGTTCTGATCGCCTCACACAATCATCACTAAGATTAACGCATTTAAAAATGCCTAGCCAAGGTAGAGTTCAAGATTTTTTCGATGAATCGAAATCTAAAGACTTGAACTGACCCAAAGAAGTAAAGTCCTTTATGACCAGACCGACGCAGGAAAAGGAGACAGACAGAGGGAGGGAGAGAGACTGAAGTTCCTCTTAAGGGTTAAATCGATTTTCAGTCACCGCTTCCTGAAGATGAGGCAATCCCTGGCAAAGTGGGACTGTGGCGAGGCTGGGAAACTGTATCCCAGGCTGCGCGCTACCAATTGCAAAGCACATTCCGCTCCTAAGCCTTTCTGGTGTTGCTGACTCTTTGGTTGTGGTCGCTGTACGCCCGACAAAAGTTGATCTGGACGACACTCCTCTGCACCTGGGTACGTGGTGGGAAAGGCCCCAGGTGTGCCCGCTGCCCGCTCGCACTGAGCTCGTCCTCGAGGAAGCCCCCGGCAGCCGGCATCCCCCCCGCCCTGACAACGGCTTTGCAAGGGGGACCCGCTGACCCTAGAGGGTTTGTGCTTGTCCTTTAATTGAGAAGGAGAGGATTTCAGTGGAGAGCAGGCTTTGAGCTCCCTTCGTAATTTTTGCCGACCCATCCAATTATGCGGGCAACCGCAAGTGCGTCCGGAAAGGCGTGGCGGTCTGAGGACGACCGGTCACAAGATAGACGGAGATCCAACCGAGGGCGCCGTCCAGCTGAACGTTTATGCGAGAGGAGAAAATTAAACCCAACAGCAGAATCTCGATGCCAAAGACGTAGCACGTTGTTATCCGTTCCCGGTTGCCCGTTTCTGGCGTCCGATTTGCAGGAGCGTGTCTGCGTTGCACACGCACAGGTTTCCGTTCGCGTCCCGCGGGGGAGCGGGGGTGTCGGGGGTGGCCCCGTGCACGCCGAGGTCTGTGGCCGGCTCTGCTGGGCGCGCCCGAGTCCTTCCCACACAAAGAGCCCACAACAATAGCAGGGCGCTCCTCCCTGCAAAGGTGAATATTAAAACGGGCTGTTTAGTTTTTGGTTCAACAATCCACAGGGGCTTTATCTCTCTGAACGCATTTATTTCAAGGTACTTAAAAATGGACTTTTATGAGATTATTTAGGCAGCGATTATTTTTGTTGAGAAATGTGTCCTTTATCCGGCTCATTCATCCCCTGCTAAGATATTTCTGTTTGTCAGAATGCCGGGGCTTCTGATAAATGACTGAAGACTGACTGCTACACTTTATTAAAAAGTAATAACAATTTTTGCACGCACCCTTCACATTGTGAGGGGCCATGAATCAGAGGACACTGCCTGTCTGAGCCTGATAAATGGGCCGTTTACCAGCTGAGGAGTTATTTAGGACTGGCTATTAATTTAAATCACATTTATCTTCCCTGAATGGGGGAGGCAGCCGTGATAGGGCTGCAGATGACCAATGGCGCGGCTAAGTGCACATTATTTATTACCGCCGCCGCGGCGGGGCTGCACAATATGTTAAAAAAAAAAAAAAAAACAGTGCCAATTACCGCGGTTAATCTCGTCAGGGGCAATAACAAATTTCCCTCCAACACAAGGCAATTTTTATTCTTGCACTTTTTCTCCTCTGCACACAGACTTTGCTTACGACTCTCCATCATTAAACTCAATTTTCTCACTCTTTTCTGAGCGCTCACGGGAGACGTTTGCGTCTCCGCTCCGCTTTGGAGGAAGCGCATCCTCAACGTGCAACCGTTCGCTGGCAGGTGTGTTCTCCGAGCCCGTCGTGAGTACTTGCTGACGACGTGGGGAGGGGCTGGGGGTTGCAAGTCGGACCGGCCAGATTTTGCTATTAAATGTTTCCTCATCAATAATCACGCCTTCAGCGGAGCTTTTCAATTCACCTAATTCCCAATAAGTAAGATAGCAACTGGGAAGAACCGATCATTAGCGTTTTCTGGCCAATTAACTTCAATTTGACTGATCTATCGTGGAGGATTATAAAATATTTCCAATAAAACTCACCTTAGCCACAAATTGAATCCGAACATGAGCAATTCGGCTGCTGTTAGGAAGCCAAGCCCGGTGTGCGCTGCCGCCCGGGCGGGGACGGCCGCAGGGCCTGGCTCTGCAGAGCGCACGCCAGTCAGTCCCGGCGTGGTCTAGGCCTTGGTCCTGCTCTGCAGCCCTAGCGGCCTGGAGGGCTCCCCGAGTCTCGCAGCCACAGCCCCCGGCTGCAGCGGCGTCTCGCTTTCCTGCACTGGTACACCCCCAAATCGGAGAGAATCGATTTGTGTTGAACAGAATCAACATTCACATGTAGATTCACACGATCGAAATGGACTCTGTGTGTGTGTGGTGCTTTGCGATTATGTTTACGCTTGCTTGTGTGCAAGTAAAGCGATGATTTTAAGATAGTGAATGCATTTCATGTTCTGGCTGTTCCTGACAAAGTAACACTGTCTGGATGGTTTCCGGGGGCAGAGGCACACGCAGGGAAACCAACACCTGGCATCGAATGAGCGTGACCTGTGAACCTGGTGTTTGAACACACCCTGCTTGTTTGCTCTTCTGGTTGTTGGTTTGCCACCCGGCGGCTGGTCAGGTGCTGGAGGAATCCAAACGAAGACAGTGGGGTTGCTGGGACCTTCTTACATTGGGTGCTTTGGGGGACTTTCGAACCTGCCCAGTGCTCAGCATCAGGACGCAAGTCCCAGCGGGACCTCCGAGGAGAGCCTGTGAATCCCACCGCCCACGCTGCTCCGCCTGTGAGCACGGCTGGGCCGGCACGGACCCCCAGAGCGCACCCTCCTGGCCACGGGGCTCCCCCCAAGTAGCTCCAACAGTGCACCTTGAGGAGAACACAGAGTTAGAGAGAAAACAGAGTGTGTATATGTATTTGCGTATGCATGCGTACATACATATACATGTGAATATATACATATATTTATATATACATATATATGTATGTATATGTATGAATACATGCATACATGTATATATACATATATATCTTTGAATATATGTGTATATTTAAACATATTTAAATAAAAGTTCATCAGATAAAGTTAATAAATACAATTTTAAATAAAATCCACTTCTTTTTTACAAGGTTTGGTCCTGAGTTTGGTGCAGTCAAGAGTTTCGGGAAACACTCCCGGGGGTGGGAGTGTGGAGACCCTCTCTGGGGCTGGCACGACTGTCTCCCACCCCCTGGTGATTTCTTTCATTCTGTTTCACTAACCGTCCCCCAGACCTGTCCGTCTCCCCGTCCCCAGTTCCTCCCCCAGGCCCGTCCCCACCACTGGCCTGGACGGGGAGTGTCATTCTTAGTTGCTTCCGTGTCCCAGGCTGGATGGCGCTGGCTCGGAATCAGAAAGGCAAAACCTCCCTCTGGTGAGGTCGGGGGTGAGCTGTTCCCCGTCCCGCTGGACCTGCTGACCTGGGAAACCCACCCCACCTCCCGCACCTGTTTCCTCTCCCAGCAGGACGGTGATAAACGCTGCCTCCCTCCGGGATCCGGTGTGTTTGCCTCCAATTATATGCCACCTTGCAATTACTGCTGTTGTTGCTTTCATTTCCGAGCCCACAGCCGAACTAACGCTGTGGATGAGAACGCAGTTAGCGTGCAAAGATGGCAGGATGTCAGCCGACCGTCGCCGGCCATCCCAGGTAGACAGGTTGAGCCATGCTGCAGGGACAGAGAACCCGCACCCTAGTGGCTGAGGGCACCAAGGGTTCCTTTCAGGTGATGGGGAGGTGGCACCTCCTCAGAGCCACTCAGGGAGCGGTCTGGGAGGGAGGAGAGAACAGAGTTCTGGAAGGTCTCCACCTGCCTCCAAAGAGCTCCAGCCTAAAGTGCATGTACCAGGGGGTGGAGTGAAGCCGCTTCTGTCTGCTGTAGTTGAGCCGCTCAGAGCACATGGACAGAGCGCCTCCCACCCACCGTCAGTGTGGAAGACAGGAAGCGAGTGCGTTGCTCAAGCAGGGCCCAGGTGCCCACGTCCTGCAGAAGGGACAGGCGTGTAGCCACCACTTGCAGGTTCTCAGCTCCACCTTTTCCTGATAGTGCCAGGGTGTCAGGCCTTCCACGTGGGCTCCTGGCAGAGGCGACGGAAGCCCTGCTGTTCGGGGCGGGGCAGCGTCCCCGGTCCTGTAGGAGGGGCGGGCAGGTGCGCCCACACTCCCGTCAGCTCCGGTGCTCGCCACCGTACTGAAGAAAACAGAACGGAAACACACCAACAGAAAGCATGGTTTGGGCTTGGAGGGCTTAGAGCCCACAGAGGGCACTGCTCTAGACCCTTCCCCAGACAGCGGTGAGTTTCACATTCTGCACGTCAGATTCCTGGAGAACTCAGAGTTCACTGGCTTCTCTCTGGGGCCACAGTCACTCTGGTCACCCAAGCCACCATCTCTCCACCCGGTCACAGCCCATGCGCCTCGACTTTTGGCCTCCAGGTGGATGAAGACACTGCATCCCGTGCAGGTCTCAAAGCAGCCTGGGGTCCTTTCTGCTCACACCAGCTGGACCTGCCCTCTCCCGATTTTGCCACAGTCTCTCCCTCTGACCCAGCTTGAGACCCATCCTCTGCGGATACACCCTGGAGGTCCACCTCCAATTCCCCCATCCAGCTTCTGCACTGCTCACACGGGCCCTGCTCCTGGGAGGACCAGGCGTCCGCTGGCCGCTGCAGGCATCACTGCCGTTTTTCTGACGCTTGTCAGGAAGCTCTGCCATCTGCATCCTGGCCATGTGGGCGGAGCCTGGGTGCTGTGCCTGCCTGAGAAGGCAGCCGTCCCGAAGCTGGTTACTGCTGTCACCTCCAGCTCTGAGGCCCATCCCCTGCCCACTGCGATGGACCTTCTTGCTCTGCTAGAGGGTCATTGTCCCATTATGTGCTACAGGTAGAGACGAACTAGAGGACTAGGAGGCAGGAGAGTCGTAAGGGTTACTTAATCCAGCCTGAGTAGTTGATGGGCATGGCCCAGAAGGAGGCCAGGCTCAGGGGATGCTTTGCGTCACTGTGCCCAGGTGTCGGGGACCCTCTGTAAATGGCACAGTCTCCTCTGGGTGCTGAGATGGGAGGGTGGGCATGTTTCAGAACTGCTCCGTGCAGACACCTCTCCCTAGGCCACCTGCTTTCCTAGGTCCCTTAGTTTATGCGGTCACATTCATATATCTTACTCCCTGGTGCCAGTCCTGTGTCTGACATTGAGGCCTGGGGGGTTAGGGGAGGGGTGGGGCAGAAACATCTGGCCCATGTCCCTGTTGCTCCACACACCCTCTTCTTCCTCACAGCCTCTAGGACCTCCAGAGATGAGGATGCAATGTCATGAGATAGCGAATATAACAGCTAGTTTGGGATGGGCACCAAGAAAAAACAAAAATCAGAAAAAAACCCAGAATATCTGTTCAGCATGTGAACTCTACCAGGTTCTCATGTAGCTACTTTTAAGTTTTTCCATATATTCTCTAGTTTAAAGTTTAAAATAAATGCCAAATTTTATATGTATTTGTTTTTTTAATAAAATTCAGCATTTATTTTAATATCACATTTTTATCATCATCTGTGATGTACACCACAAATGATGATAAAACATGAGGATGAAAACTAGCCAATTTTAAATATATGCATCAGGGCTCTCTGTAACTGTTCTCATTGTATTAGCAATGGCTGGATACTCTCCAGACAGCCCTTGACTCTGTGTCTCCGTGTGTGTGTGTGTGTGTGTGTGTATGTGTGTGTATTTAAAATTGGCTAGTTGCCATCCTCGTGTACTATCATAATTTATGTTTTACATTTTCTCGTATTATTTGATTAAATGTTTGATCAAGTTTGCAAAGTTAACCATTTTTGTGTAGCTATGATCCTAGTTTGGAGATTATTTGCAAGGACAAAAGCATACAAATGATATTAGTGATTATAAACACGTGATATTTTCCTGGTCTGTGTTTTAACACAAAGCTAGATCATTAATTCTTAAGCCTTTGAAATACTCATTAGAGCAAACCCAATGTTAATTTTCAGAAATTTCTTTTAAGTAACCTTTTAATTTTCTGAATTACAAAGCGGGTGAGACTTTCTTCTATTTTCAGAAAGTCTAGCTTTTATGGGCTTTTCATTTGATAATAAAATGTTTTTAATTTTTGAAGTCTGGTAATGTGATACCTCCATACTTGTTTTTACTTAAGATTGGTTTGGCTATTTGGGCTCTTTTCTGGTTCCAAACTGAGCATAGATCTGTGAAATATGACATTGGTATTTTGATGGGATTATATTGAATCTATAAATCATTTTGGGTAGTATGGACATTTTAGCAATGTTGATTCTACTGATCATTGAGCATTATGTATTTTTTCATTTGTTTGTGTCATCTGTAATTTCTTTCTCAGTATTTTGTAGTTCTCTTTGTAGAGGTCCTTCATCTCCTTGGTTAAGTATGTTTCTAAGTATTTTATTTTCTTTGTAGCTATTATGAATAGTATTGAGTCTTTGATTTGACTCTCAGCTTGACTGCTGTTGGTGTTTAGGAATGCTACTGATTTTTGTACATTGATTTTGTAACCTGAGACTTTGCTGAATTTATTTATCAATTTCAGGAGTCTCTTTCTTGGTGGAGGCTTTGGGGTTTTCTAAATATAATATCATATTGTCAGCAAAAAGCAATAGTTTGACCTCCTCTTTACCAATTTGGATAACATTTATTTCTTTCTCTTGTCTGATTGCTCTGGCTAGGACTTCCAGCATGATTTTGAATAGAAGTGGTGACAGTGGAGACCCTTGTCATGCTCCAGTTCTTAGTGTGAATGCTTTTAACTTTTACCCATTCAGTATGATATTGGCTGGGGATTTGTCATATATGTTTTTTATAATTTTGAGATATGTTCTTTCTATGCCTAGTTTGTTGAGGTTTTTAATCTTGAAAGTGTGCTGAATTTGTTGAATGCTTTTGCTGCATCTATTGAGACGATAATGTTGCTTTGTTTTTGCTTCTGTTTATGTGGTGAACCACATTTATTGATTTATGGATGTTGAACCATCCTTGCATCCCTGGGATGAAGCCCACCTTGGTCATGGTGGATTTTTTTTTATGTGCTGTTGAATTTGGTTTGCTAGTATTTTATTGAGGATTTTTGCATCTATATTCCTAAGGGATATTGGTCTATAGTTTTCTTTTTTTGTTGTGGCCTTTCCTAGCTTTGGTATCAAGGTGATACTGGCTTCATATAATGAGTTAGGGAGGATTCCCTCATTCTTAATGTGTTGGAATGATTTCAACAGTATGGATATCAGCTCTGCTTTGTAGGTCTGGTAAAATTTGGCTATGAATCCATCTGGTCTGAAGCATTTTTTTGTTGGAAGATTTTTTATTGCTGCTTCAATCTTGATGCCCATTATTGGTCTGTTCAGGGGTTCTATTTCTTCTTGCTTGAGGTTGTGTGTTTCTAGGAATTTGTCCATTTCCTCTATGTTTTTGAGTTTATATGTGTAGAGATTTTTATAGAATTCACAGTTTTCTCTTCCTTTTCTAGTACCCTGATGATATTTTGTATTTCTGTGTTATAACTTCTATGGTCATTAACTATTAAATATCTGATCTTGAATCAAAAGTTTAGTTTATCATATCTCAAGCAAGAAACAGTATAATTAATCAAAGTATGTGACTAAACTATCAACACAGTCTTGAGACCTTAATGGTAGTTTGTTTATGCCAGCAGCGAAGAATCCTGGACAGCAAGTGGCAATGAAATTGTGAAAGGCATTTTTCCCTAGCTTATTTAGAATTGAATATTTTTCCTCACAAGAAGTAAGGGGCACAAAACCTGAAAGAAGTGGTAGTCAGTTGGTGCAAGTTCTGGTGAATACGGAGGATGACAAGAGAGTTTCCAAGTCCAGCTCTGAGTTTGAGCGGCATTGTTTATGCAACATGTGGCTGAGCATTGTCTTGCAAGAGGATTGGCTTATCTCTTTCGATCAATCTTAGCTGCTTAATCACAAGCATCTTCCTCATTTTGTCCAGTTGGTTGCAGTAGATATCCGCTGTAACTGATTGACTAGGTTTCATGAAACTGTAGTGGAAAATACCAGCACTGGACCACCAAACAGACACCATTAGCTTTATTTGATGAATATTGAGTTTTGGACTGTGTTTCCGAACTTCATCTTGATCCAACCAGTGCCAAACACTTGCAATTGTCAAAAAGAATCCATTTTTTATCACGTGTAACAATATGGTATAGAAATGGTTTACCTTTATGTCATGACAACTGAGAAAGGCAAGCTTCTAGACAATTTCTCTTCGGACACTGGTTTAATTCATGCAGTACCTATCTATCCAGCTTCTTTTACCTTGCTGATTTGCTTCAAATGGCCCAATATTGTTGGAATAGTGATCTCCAATCTTGCTGCTAATTCACATATAGGTTGAGATGGATTCGCTTCCACTACAGATTTCAGCTCATCATTACCCACCTTGGTCTCAGATTGCCCACATGGCTCATTTTCAATATTCAAATCACCAGAATGGAATTTCTCAAACCATCAACATACTATGTGTTCATTAGCCACATCCTTTCTAAACAATTTGTTGATATTTGGAGCTGTCTGTGCTGCACTGGTTCCACAAAGGAACTCATATTTGAAAATAACACGTTTTGGATGTATCCACAGTTTTACAAAAATTGCTCTAAAATAAATTTGAAAGTAATCACAAGCCAAACCATGCATTTGACAGAATGAGAATGTACCTTCACAATAAAAATAAAACAAGTCAAAGTGAAATGTCAGAGATATCAACTGTCAAATTTAGTACTTTAGGAAGTTGGACATTTTGTACTTAATAACCTAATATCTCGTTTTTCTTTTCTGATTGAGCTTATGTGTGTCCTTTCTCTTCTCTTCCTGGTTAATCTAGCAAGAGGTCTATAAATTTTGTTTATCTTTTCAAAGAACCAACTTGTTTCATTGATCCTTTGTATTGATTTTTTGTTTTCCATTTCATTTAGTTCTGCCCTGACCTTAGTTATTTCTTTTCTTCTGCTGACTTTGGGTTTGGTTTTTTCTTCATTTTCTAGTTCCTTCAGATGTGTCATTAGATTGTTAATTTGTGATCTTGCTGTCTTTTTCATATAAGCATTTAAGGCTGTGAATTTTCCCATTAGGGCTGCTATTGCCAAATCCCTTAGATTTTGATAGCTTATGTCCCTTTTGTCATTCAGTTTGAGGAATCTTTTGATTTCCATCTTAATTTCATTATAGACCAAGATTCAGCAGCAGGTTGTTTAATTTGCATGATTTTTTGTAGAATTGAGTGTTTCTTTTGGAGTTAATTTCCAGTTTTCTTCCATTGAGGTCTGAGAAGATACATGGCATTATTTCTACTTTTTTGAATTTGTTGAGAAATGTTTTGTGGCCTAAGATATGATCGATTTTGGAGAATGTTCCATGTGCTCCTGAAAAGAATACAAATTCAGTAGTTTTGGGGTAGAATGTTCTGTAAATTTCTGGTAGGCCCATTTTTTCTAGAATCCTGTTTAAGTCCAGTGTTTCTTCATTTATTTCCTGCTTGGACGATCTGTCCAATTCTGTCAGTGGGGTGTTGAAGTTCCCAGAAATTATGATGCTGCTGTTCATCTCTTTGCTTATATCTATTAGAATTTGCTTTATGAATCTGGGTGCTCCTGTGTTAGGTACATAAATACAATATTTAGGATTGTTCATCTTCAAACTACACTACGAGGCTATAGTAACCAAAACAGCATGGTATTCACACAAAAATAGAGACATAGACCAATGGAACAGGACAAAGAACCCAGATATAAAATCATCCACAAATCATCAGTGAACTGATCTTTCACAAAGCAGACAACAATAAACACTGGGGGAAAAAAAAGCCCTATTCAATAAACAGTGCTGAGAAAATATGATAGCTACATGCAGAAGAATGAAACAGGATCCATATCTCTCATCACTCACAAAAATCATTTCAAGATGGATAAAAAACCTAAATATAAGGCATGAAACCGTAATAGTTATGGAAGAAAATGTTGGAAAAACTCTTCTAGATATCAGCCTAGGCAAAGAATTTATGAAAAAGATCTCAAAGGCAATCATGGCAACAACAAAAATAAATAAATGGGTCTTGACTAAATTAAAAATCTTCTGCACAGCTAAGGAAATAATCAACAGAGCAAATAGATAACCTACAGAATGGGATAAAATATTTGCAAGTTATACATCTGATAAAGGGCTAATAAAAAGAGTCTATAAAGGACTCAAGCAAATCAGCAAGAAAAAATAAACAACCCCATTAAAAAGTCGGCCAAAGACATGAATAGAAGCTTTTCAAAAGAAGACAGACAAATGGCTAATAAACATGAAAAAAATGCTCAATGTCCCTAATCATTGGGGAAATGCACATTAAAACCACAATGAGATATCACCTTACCTCAGTTAGAATGACTTTTATTAAAAAGTTCCAAAACAATAGATGCTGGCAGCCAGTAGATGCAGAGAGAAAGGAATGCTTATACACTGTTGGAGGGAATATAATCTGGTACAACCTCTATGGAAAACAGTATGGAGATTCCTCAAAGAACTACAATTAGACCTACCATTCAATCCAGCAATCTCACACTGGGTATTTACTCAAAGGAAAAGAAGTCAATTTACCAAAAAGACACCTGTATAATATCCTGAATTAAAAAAAAAAAAAAGACATCTGCACTTGAATATTTGTTGTAGCACAATTCATAATTGCAAAGATGTGGAATCAACCCAAGTGCCCATCAATCCATTAGTGGATTAACCAATTGTGGAATATGTATACCATGGACTACTACTCAGCCATAAAAAGGATGAATTAATGCCTTTTGTAAAAATTTGTATGGGACTGGAGACCATTATCCTAAGCGAAGTGTCTAAAGAATGGAAATACAAGCACCACATGTACTCAGTATTAAACTGGAAGTAAGTCATGAGCACACAAGTGCACAGAGGGAAGAAAAACTCAGTACAAATCAAGCGGAGATAGTGGGAGGGGTGAGATAGATGGGTGACACAGGATGAGTGATAACTTAGCTAATGAGTACGGTGAGCACTACCTGGGTGACGGGCACACTTACAGCCCCAACTCAAGGATTACAGAAGGGATCCCTGTAACCAGCAACATTTGTATCCGTGTAATATTTTGAAATAGAATAGCTAACTAAACAAATTAAAAAATGTTTTTCATTTTTCTTTAATAATTCTTAACTTTTTTGTGTGTATCAGAAGAAGTGAAAATACTAAAAACTCACCCTCCTGGTTACGGAGTACTGATTTATGCCCAAACGTGGATGAACCCTGAACATGCTAAACCAGGTGAAAGAAGCCAGATACAGAAGGACCCATTTATGATTTCTCTTGTATGAAATGTCCAGAATAGGCAGATTCACAGAAGCAGACAGAAGTAGAACAGAGATTTCCAGGGGCTGGTGGAGGAAGCAGATGGTCATGTATTGTTTAATGGGTGCAAAGTTTTTGTTTGCAATGACAAGAAAATGTTCTGGAAATAGCGATGATGGTCACACAGCATTTTGAATGAATTTAATGCCACTGAAATGTAGACTCAAATAATGGATACAGCAGTAATTTTTATGTTATATGCATTTTACCACGACAAAAACAAAGTAGAGCCCAGCCTCCTACAAATCAGCTAACTGCACCGAAAGTGACAACAGGAACAGCCCTTGGAGACTGCGTTTTCCATCTGGAGGCCACAGAGCTCCCCAGGAGGTGCAGCCTGGGCGGGGGCAGCCCCGCTCGGCCCCTGCAGCCCTCTCTGTCCGCAGAGGGTGCTCCATTATTTATTAGCCGAGCAATCTGGCAGGCAGCGTGCTCTCGGCAGCCAGAATACTGAAAGGTCACCGCTGAACACCCAAGCCAAAGGGTGTTAAAGCAAATACAAATACACCTTTTTAATTTCAGCTGAATTGATTAGATAACAATTGGAGGGTGTCACAGGTCAGGAGGCGCGAGCCAGCAGGTCGGTGGAGAGAAAGGAGCCCGGGGCGGCGGTCATGGGGGTGCAGGGCTGAGCCCAGGGCAGGCCGCCCCGCCCCGCCCCCGCCCCGGCTCTTGTCTCAGCAGATGGAGAAATGCCCACGCCACGGCCAGTGGCTTTCAACAGAGCTGAAAGGCCACGCACGGTCACGCAGGTGAGAAGTGAACGTCTATTTGAAGTCAAATACACAAGGGCTAGCAAATATTTTATAAGGGGAGAAATAACCTGCATGCCCAGCAGTGCTGTCTGAGACCTGGCGTTACCAGCACCCTGCCCGTGTATATACGGCACAGCAGGCCTGTGCACACATATATGTTTTATGTGTGTATGCCACAGCAGGCCTGTGCACACATATATATGTTTTATGTGTGTGTGTGTATATGCCACAGCAGGCCTGTGCACACACATATGTTTTATGTGTGTGTGTATGCCACAGCAGGCCTGTGCACACACATATGTTTTATGTGTGTGCGTATGCCACAGCAGGCCTGTGCACACATATATATGTTTTATGTGTGTGTGTGTATGCCACAGCAGGCCTGTGCACACATATATGTTTTATGTGTGTGTGTGTGTATGCCACAGCAGGCCTGTGCACACATATATATATGTTTTATGTGTGTATGTCACAGCAGACCTGTGCACACACATATATATATTATGTGTGTGTGTGTATGCCACAGCAGGCCTGTGCACACATATATGTTTTATGTGTGTGTGTGTATGCCACAGCAGGCCTGTGCACACATATATATGTTTTATGTGTGTATGCCACAGCAGGCCTGTGCAAGCATACATATGTTACATATGCATATATATGTGTGTGTATATGTATATATGTGTATGTATGCACATATATATGTATATATGATTATTTAAATATGTAAGTCTCACAAATAGATGGGTACATGTAAAAGTAATGGAATGATACGTTAGCCAGTGAAAACTGAAAAGTATTTAAAAAGATATGATTGCCCAGGAGCCCCTGCCAAGACCTCTCCTCCGGTCAGTGGTGCAAGTTGTGGAGAGCTTGGAAGTGCCACCAGGAACGTCCACGGGCCTCCGAGGGCCTGCGGCATGGAGCTGGCTGGCAGGCTGGATGCCACCAAGTCCCCGGGCGTGGACGACACCAAAGGGGCCGTGTGCAGCAGCGAAAGGCTGAGGGCTGAGGAGACACAGGCTGCCGAGGGACCGCCACAGTGCAGCAGCCTCCACAGGTAAGGCGTGCAGCTTCCCCTCGCCTCTTCCTTGCTCATTCTTTAGAACATTCTGGAATGCAGGCCAGAGAGAAACATTATCATCTAGGCAGGCTTCCATCTGCTGTCACTGCAGAAGAAGAAGGCCACCCTTACCCTCGGGGCGCTGGCGTGGGGACAGGCGACACCTGCCTCCCGGCAGACTGTGGGGGTAGCACCTGCACCTGCCCCGGTCTGCCCAGCGGCCGCCCTCCCGACTTCCCTCGGCCCGGCTCACCCTCATAACGGAGCCAGAGAACTTGCGCGTCTGCGCCTCGCTTTTACCAGAAATAACAAGTGGAAACTTTGGGAAAACCCAGATAACTTACCCTGAGACCAGGAAACTGAATTTAGAACGAAACGCCGCGCCTGTCGGACAGAATGCGTCTGAAGGACTGGCCGGCGCGTTCTGCCTGTCGGCCGGAGCAGCAGCTCCTGCAGCCCGAGCCTCGGTCTCCCCAGCACGCACAGGTTGGGAAGTAACGAAGGCAAGAAAAATGCTTTGTCGTCCTTTTCTACCAAGATTTATTAATGGAATATACGTTTGGAAAATAAGCCTCCAAGTCTGCGATGTAAACAGTAACCCCAAACTCCTGCAGAGGTTTGCCAAGGGAAGCTCTGTTCCGCCCTTACTCTCTGCCGTGCGGAACGCCCGGCGGGGAGGAGAGACGGCAGGTGGGGAGGAGAGGACACCCCGTGCGCAGGGAGAGCCTCCGTCTGCCGTCGCGGCCTGGAGCAGACCCGCTCCACCTCTGAGTGGCCACCGTCCTCGGCCCACGGGGGCAGCGAGAGCCTGCTTTTGCCACACGCGTGCACACGGCACCCACATCCCGCGTCTCAGCACTGTCTGCATCTTCCTCCCGTCCCCCTTCCTTTCTCTCCCCGGCAGACTCACACCTGTGCTCTCCCAGAACGCCTTCCCAGCGAAACAGCCTTGCTCTGCACACCTGCCCCTGCCCGGGGCCTCTCCTGTGGACAGGCGGGACAACACATCCCGCTAGCCGGAGAGGGTCGGGCTTGGCGCTGCACACACGGTCCGGAGTGGAGCCTTCAACAGCAGATGCCTGGGCATTTCTCCGTGTCCCTTTGTCAAATGAACAGATACATTTATTCTCAGATCTTAAAAGATTTAAATTATGCACCTGCTGGACCCTTTCCTGGGCGTCGGAAGGACCCCTTCCAGCGTGCCCTGGGAGAGCGGCCTGTGTCAGCGAGGAGCCGGCCCCAGCCAGGCCTGATGACGCGACTCTCTCCTCACCGGGCGTAGCAAACCACTGGGTGCTGCTGGATGCCCCGAGGGCCTGAGCAGACAGGGGCACGGCGTCAAGAGGGCACTGTTCATTCTCTCTTCTTTTTCTTTCTTCTTGTTCATCTTTCAGCATTGCCAGCATGTTTTGTCACAAATCAACTTTTATTTAGGTTTCCATCTTTTCCTATGCAAATAGTCAGGCATGTGGTGCAGCTAGACATCGAAACTCTGAATCAACACACACGAAGTTAAAATGAGAACATCAAATCAGTGAATTGTATGCTTTTCCATGTCAGGGCGTATTCTTACATTGTAATTATAAAAACGGCACTGTCTACGGTGTAAATTTGAAAAATTAGACAAAGTATGAGTAATTAAATACAAGTCACTGTAATCGTATAACTGACTTCAGAAGGGCACCGCAGAGCTAGGAAGGTGTGTGAACATACATGTGCACATACATACATGGATGCATGCACATATGAACTGGCATCACCTTGCAGGTAAAGGCTGGGACTCTGGTTGCTATAGCGCTGCACCCTCAGGGACAAAGCGTGCTTTCTTTCCTCTGGCTTCCAGGAGGCTTCTAATCTAGTTGTCAAGATGACAAGTATTTAGGAAGAAAACCCATAATAATAAATGCTTTAATAAGAGTTCGTGACAACAGAGAACCGATGCTACAAAGTGGCTGATTTACCAGCAAGTGAGCTGCACAGGCCGCGGCCCCGGGACCTGTGGAGGAAGAGCAGGACACGGCTAAGTGGGAGCCCTCCTCGAACACCTACACCAGGGGAGTGATGCAATTGCTTCCTATAGATTGTCTCTTTCCTTCCTGTAACAGCCCCAGAATACAATCTTATCCAGTCTCTTTCGCAGCTGAAGCAGAGACTTTTGGATAAGGTAGTTGCTCACAGTCACGTGGCAAGGCTGGGCAGGGCAGGTGTTCGGGAGGTAGAGAGTTTCATGCAGTTTTGGCGTAGAGGGGTAGAGGGGGCACAGGCTGAGTGGCTGGAACAGAACCAAAGAGGTGGACGCATGTGCCGTGGTGTTAGGGAACTGGGACCGAGCAAAAGGGCCTGGTAGAAATGATTCAAGCCGAAGAAATTATATGAATGGGCCGGGCGCGGTGGCTCACACCTGTAATCCCAGCACTCTAGGAGGCTGAGGTGGGAGGATCGATTGAGCTCAGGAGTTCGAGAACAGCCTCAGCAAGAGCGAGACCCTGTCTCTACTAAAAATAGAAAAAATTAGCCAGGCGTGGTGGCGCACCTGTAATCCCAGCTACTTGGGAAGCTGAGGCAGGAGGATGGCTTGAGCCCAGATGTTCGAGGCTGCAGTGAACTGTGATGACGCCTCTGCACTCCAGCCTGGGTGACAAAGAGAGACCCTGTCTCAAGGAAAAAAAAAAGAAAACAAAGTGAATAGAAGCCTCAACTTATCCCTGTCCATGGTATCACTGAAGTCACTCCTGAGGTTCTCTCTCTATTTGAAAAGGATAATCATATCCATGCCATGAATTGTCTTAGGAATTCGACAACATTAGTATACGAAATTGTCAACACAATCAGCTTGTTATAAGCAGTATCCTGTATCAATGGAGGATCTGGGATTCAGCGCATCGCTGGCAAAACACAGTGTGTGAATTAGTGGATCCGTGCCACCTTGGAAAAGAATCCCCAGGGATGCTGGCAGGCCCCGTTCTGGGTTCTACTTTGCCTGAAAACGAAATCAGTGTCTCGGATGGGAGAATGGGTGGCACCTCAGGCAGACACTCCGCTGACGAAAGGGTGGTTATCGCGAGAGGAAACAAAGGTCTCTATAGTTCACAACAGGCTGGGGTGATGACTTGAGCTTAGTTTCAAAATTAATTACATAGATATAAATAATGACAAAGTCCTTATAGGAAAATTCACCCCCCCCCCCCACACACACTGTGGATTAGACGCAGAAGAGGGTAGAGGTGGGTAACAGGACAGCATCTCGCACTCCCTGTGCAGGTACAGGGGCCAGGAGAGTGGAAAAGAAGACGTAACAAGTTGTGCTGACTGTGTTCATTCAACAGGCAGCTCAAAATGAGTAAGGTATTTCTATGCATAAAACCCCTGTTACACATTTAAAGTGGAGAAAGGATACAATCTCTTGTTTCCAGAAATTCACACTCTGCTGGGGGAGGGAAGTTCATCTAGGGAGGGAAGAAGATTAGTTAGAGGTCAGACCACAATGTCACACATAGCACGTTGTTCCTATTAAAGGAAATGAAAATTTGGGTCACAGGGTAGATGAAGGGGGTAGGGGAGATATATTCAGTTTTTTGTATTTTGGGTTTTTTTTTTGTTTGTTTTTTTGAGACAGATTCTCACTCTGTTGCCCAGGCTAGAGTGAGTGCTATGGCGTCAGCTTAGCTCACAGCAACCTCAAAATCTTGGGCTCAAGCGATCCTCCTGCCTCAGCCTCCCGAGTAGCTGGGACTACAGGCATGCGCCACCATGCCCGGCTAATTTTTTTATATATTTTTAGTTGGCCAATTAATTTCTTTCTGTTTTTAGTAGAGACGGGGTCTCGCTCTTGCTCAGGCTGGTTTTGAATTCCTGACCTTGAGCCATCCTCCCTCCTCGGCCTCTCAGAGTGCTAGGGTTACAGGCCTGAGCCATCACTCTGGGCCTATATTCAGTTTTTGACATGCTGGATTTTAGCTCTGGCATCCAAATGAAAATGTCCAAGAGTTATTGCAAATGAATTGGAAGGCCACAGAGAGGCCAGCATTGGAGGTATGAACGTAAGATACTCATTTCACTATTATTGGAAGGGGGGGACTCATTCTGACCTTACTCGAAGTAGAGTAGAGACAGCGGGGAGGTGGGGGCTCCATGCGCCATGGCGACAGTCACGTGCCTTTAGAGGAGAGGAAAGCGCAAGTAACGCTCAGAGGATGCTTCTGGGGTCAGGGAGGAACATCGCCCAGGGAGAGATTGTCGCACCCCAGCGCAGATCATGCGCTGGGAGATCGGGATGGGCGGCCACGGGGCAGAAATGGAGCGAGTTCAGGAGGGGAAGGCGCGACACAGAGGCGGAGGGGAGGCTGGCGGGTGGAGGCCGACCAGAGCAGAGCATGGGGAGGCCATCTGTGAAAGGAAAGATAGGGGTCTGACAGCAGAGGGGGTGCCAGTGTCTGGAGGTGTAGACGCTGTGGGCTGCGGGGTCCAGCGTGGGAGTGGCTTCCGGGGGCATCCTAGGGGAACTCCGCGGGGGACAGGTCCTCCCCAGCGCGGGAGCGCACAGCGCGGGCAGGGCAGGGGTGGGAGGATCGGGACAATGGAGGATACCCTCCGAGGGAGGACCTTGATCAGGAGGACAAAAGCGAACTTGCTCTTCTCTGGGAAGTTGAAGGCGCGCCCTGCGGGGAGCGCGCTTTGGTGGAGAACGTGCCCGGCGGAGCAGACACCAGAGAAGCGCCTGCGTCCCTGGCGAGCTCGGGCGCACAGTGGCGCAGCGCGGGGCGCGGGCAGCACGTTGGGGGACAGACCGGAGCTTGTCGTGGACGTCTCCAGGGCCGCCCTCGGCCCCAGGGGAGAACACAGGAAGTGGCCACAGCAGAGCGCGCGCAGACTGAGCACCGGCCGGAGGGGCCAGAGGCACAGAGGACACCGGAGTTCCAGCCCCAGGCTCTGTTGAAAGCTCCAACCCCAAAACGGAGTTCCCGTGTGTCATCCGACGAGACCGAACTGACATGGAACCGACGGGTCGGGTGCTGCCTGGTGCGGGTGTGGACAAGCAGGGCGGCAGAGCAGCGCGCAGAGCCAGGGGCCGACCCCAAGGTGTGTAAGTTCTTCATATTTAAATTTAAAAACGTATGCAATTATTTGGGGAAAGAATTATTTAGGACATAATGTGAGGGCATTTGCTTAACTGTCTCAAATGGGGGGGGGGTGGGATCCAGTAGAATTTTAAAGGAAAAGGATGAAAAGAAACTCGTGCTAATTCAGTACTTCCTTCCAGGCACTGAATATGCGTCTTCTTATGTGATTTTAACAACTGCTCCGTGAAGAAAGGAGCATGGACTCCATGTTTTTCCAGCAAGAAAGTGAAATCTTCAGAGGGGCTAAGACAGTCGAGCACTGTTGCAGGAGAGGCATGGGTTTGAAGCTGCAGCCGGCGGCCTTTCAAAGCCTCTCCACGATGCCCGATGTGAGCTGTGTGCCCAGAGAGAGGACGGCACCTTCAGGAGACTACCTCTGCTCCCCAGTTCGCGTCTGGGGACAGGAGGGACACTGGGAGTGCGGCCGGCGGGTGCAGGCTTGCCTGGCCGTGCGAGACGCACAGCACACAGCGCTTGAGCTGGAGGAGGCGGAATCCAATTGAATCTTGTGGCCCCTCGAGGAAGGAAGATATGAACTCCATCCAACTTCTCTAATAATCGAAATTACTCCCAAACAACAGCTTACCCAATAAAGCTCAATAAAACTAAATTGAACCCCTAATAAAATAGTCTGGAAGATATACTGAACGAGAGGAGCCTTAGTTTCCTGTAACTTCAGCTTTACTGAAAGTCGTTAATCTTGTGTTTTTAGAGTGCAAAGTGCTCTAGGAGTTCGTTGGCCCAGAGGTTTGTTGTTTATATAAGACCAGTGATACTGGCACTGGAGGTGCCATACAGGCCCACCCCTGGGGATGGAAACCGAAGTCCCCAGTGGCTGGGGATGAGGCCAGCAGACGGTCTCCAGCAGTCAGCCTTCTGCAGGGATCAGCTCGCATGCAAAGAACCGCTCTGCCCCAAGTCACCCCCTTCTAGGGACAACCAGCACCCTAACCCCAACTTGAGAAAAGTCTAAAGAGTCATCTCACTTTGGACCTGGCCAGGGGGTCAGCCTGGTCTTGTGGAGACAACTTTGTAGCCTCCTGCCAGATGCCAGTCCAAGCGAACTCCCTAGGACAGCCTGCACCCTAATTTCTGTGCCAACCTGCTACACTGCCCTTCTCTTGCCTAAGCTCCTCATGTTGCCCGTTACGTACCCACTTCCCACGGCAAGATCGTCTCAGCAGTGAAATATGCATCGTTCTGTGGATAAAAGGATAAATAATGTTGAACCAAAATGAGCCTGCTTTGAATGTAGGTCATTTTCCAGCCAATATTTATCTCTGTCAAAAAATATTCATGTAATCAGATCTCATTTATAAAGTGTATTTTATGGTGCACAAAAAAGAACAGTCTGCAAACCCAGGGACTTCAAACCAAACGTGGTAAGAAGCTCCTCTTTCGACAGCCACGGCGCATACGGAGGAGGCATTTTGACCTTTCTGTGATTGGCCATTATGCACTAACATTGTTTTTTAAGGCCGGCATAACTGGTTAAGCTAATCTGTCTATAGCAGATGGGTTCAATTTCACTGGATCATGCAGGCAAGGATGTAACGTTTACGTTTCGTGTTTTGTTTATGATTAGGGTTTCGGGGGGAAATCAGGATGACTTAAGTCTGGATTACCTGGCTGTGGGTGGTTGGGCTTGGGGAACTCAAACTTTGGCCGCCACTTTTACGTTTTTCTTTGGCACTTCGAAAGCACTCATCGACACTTTTTAAATGAAACAGACCATGTGATGTAGAAGTTGTTTTATTTAATCCAGCTTATAGCCTGATTTTATTTTGCTACCTCTTTATGCATATTTCTCATCTTTGACAAACTTGTTTCCTTGTTACTCTAGGGAAAGAAACGAGATGAAGTTTGGTGGGGACTTAGGGCACCTGAGGCCTTGCTAGTCCCCCCTGTGAGCACTTTTTACTGGGGGTGCCGGATGAGAGGCCACTGTGCACCGCCTGCCCACGCCTCTCCGGCAGTCCTCTACTCGTGCATTTTCTCGTGAACTGTCTAGGGAATGATGTGGTGAACACATTATACCCAACACACTTCCACCTTCCACCCTGGGTTGGGTCGTATTATCTAGATCATTTTAAAAGAAATGGAAAATGACTGACCAGTGACAGCACCCTGGGATTCCCACTGACAACTTGCTGTCTTTTGTCCTTCCCCAAGGACATCTTTTGCGGGGGGAGTCTTCTTTTTTAATGATTTGTTGCTACATATATACTTATCTGTAAGCACTATAGCATATTATTTTACATATTACTGCATTTAATTTAAATATGGCACCACACTGTAGATTTCTTTCTGCAACTTGCTTTGGAGCTGTTCCGTGCTAAGTTCTGAAATGTTGCCGCAGACTTTTTCTGTGAAGGGGTGATGATGGATGTTTCAGGTTTTCTGGGCAGCTACTCAACCATGTCTTTGTAATGTGAAGGTAGCCGTTGATAACACACAAACCAGTGGGCTTGGCTGTGCTCCAGTCAAACTTTATTGACAAAAACAGTCAACCAGCCGGACTTGGTTTGTGGGCTGTAGTTTACAGATGTCTGCTTTAGATGAAGCCTGTCATTGAAACTCCTATGCATTGGTATTCCATTGCATGAACGTTGCATAATTTATTTATCCACTCTCTTTTTGTGAGTTATTTACATTGTTTCTAGTTTTTTTCTCCATCTCAAACAATATTGAAATAAACGTTCTCAGGACACACATCTAGAAGTTGGCTCATGTATAGCCATATCCTCACCTGACGTTATTTTACCAACCTACACTGTACTTCCACGAGAAGAGTGTGAGATGCTCGGGTTCTCCACTTTCACACAGATTCTTTCTAGAGTCAGATTTTAAACCTTTTTGCCAAGCTGATGAGCGTGGTCTGATCTCTTAGTTTTTGTGTACCTAGATCTTACGGCGTTCTCCTCTTCATGGTGCACATTTCCTTCCCTGCTTCCTCTTCCACTGCTTGTGTTTGCCTTCAGATGGTTTTTATGAGATTCTGTATCTTGAAAAACTTTTTTCGTCCGTGAAACCAGTCTTTCGTATATATAATTATGATATAATTTATGACTTGTCTCTTTGTTTAGGCTTTTGTTCTTTTTGCCCAAAGTCCTTAATTTTAATACAATGAAATGTTTCCAACTTTTTCTTTACTCCTTTAGTGCTTTTGTGTCTTTTAAAAGAAATCACTCCTTGCTCCTAAATCATAAAGGGAACCACCTACATACACATTCTCTAAAAATGTTTCGGGATGCTGCTTTGCACACTGAGAATTCCGCAGCGTGGTTTCGTGTGTGACGGAATCTAATCTCGATGTTCTGTTCCACGTGGGTCATGAATTGTAGACATGGCGTAATAACTCATCCGTCTCTGCTCTGGCAGTGGCCTCCTGTTTATATGCGATGTGTCCGTGCATCTGTCGGCTGTTTTTGGACTTTAGTCTTCACCAAAAGACAGTTTAGAGATTTGAATGGCAATTGTGTTCATTCATAGAGCGACTTGGGGAGACATTCCTGGCAGTAGTGAGTCAGTCTTCCCCTCCATGTATTCCCCCGTGTTCATGTTCAGGACTTTCTTTGTGCTCTGTGGGGCAGAGCAGAGCTGGTTGCACAGTTCTTGCCGCTTCTCCCACGGAGAAACGGACTCTGATTTCTCTCCCCTTGCGGCGGGGCGGCTTTGTGCGGGCTTGCCTGGTCTGCAGGGCGTGGTGGGGCAGAGCGAGCCGCTTGCCCAGTTCACCGGGGACATTCCCCGTTTGAGGCTGGGAAACCGCTTGGTCTCCTGCACAGGAGACAGCAGATCCTCCCGCCACCGCCCAGACCGGCCAGGGGACCTCCCCGTGACAGCGGCCGCCGAGCTGAGCCCTCGCGGCAAACCCACGCCGCACGCCCTGACGGGCTCGCAGGGCGAGCTTGTTCCGTCTCCTCCTCCGTGGGAGGCACCAGCCTGGACACCTGCACCCCCATCGGGCCATGGTGTAGGCTGGGGCACTTGCACTCACATCGGATGGTGGTGTAGACCTGGGCTGTCTTTGCTGTGGAATTGGGAGGAGTCGATTCACATAAATTTATACAATTTTCATAATGTATTAGTCCAGTCTATGGCATTGCTGTTTAAAGAAATTCTACATTTAATGTTTTAATAAAACAGTGGGAATCTTACCTCTTCACAGTTTCACAAACTTGACTCACCTCTGGTTTTCTGGACGTGGTGTAGCCCTTAGAACATCGGGTGGCCAGAATGTGGCATGAGTTTCTCTGCTCGTTTCCAAGACCCAGCCGGGCGTTCTCAGCCACCAAGCAGCAGTGGCACCAAATGAGTGTGGCTAAGTGTTATTGTTTTTCATAATGCAAAGTGTAATAGCCATAGGAACACAACAGAGAACTGGTAATGAAGAAGTTGAGGAGATGCATTATTCTAAATGGAAAATAAATTGCGCTCGGCAACGAGGATTATGAGGTCTGGGACTTGCCTGGCGTGTGCACAGCTGCACCCCGGACCCAGACGTGCTTGGCGCACGACCGCGCTAGATAAATCCTCGTTGAGTATTTTTAATAACTTGTACTCGTTCCTAATACATGTATTATCACTTGATTAATTCAATTTCCCAAGAAACAAAATACGCTCAAACCACTCTTGAACGCACTCTTCAGGGATTTACGTCGGGGGCTGCTCGCGGCTCAATCCGCCCACTAATGAGAGCATCTCGTCAACTCAGCGTGTGAGTTTCATGGGATTCCGGCCCCACCCAGGCTAGCGAATATCCACGTCACTCTTTGTAACTACAAGTGCTCTGTCAAGTCGCCGTTATTTTATAGGTGGTTTGGCATCATTTGCAAGATGAAGGAAACACTGGAGTCCAGGACAGAAAGGAATGGGGAAGGATGTCCCACCGATGCTCTTCAGAATGGACAGGGACCTTGCTCTGTTGAAAGTCCTTGAATGAGTTCTTAGGATGAAAAACTACATGTCTTTCCACAAATAGGCCATCTCTGACTCATAAGAGGCCAAATAAGAGGCCATTTTTCACCTCACTATTGGATTGGCAAGAGAGTCCATGAAAAACAAACCAACTTCCCCCGCCCCAATAGGAAATCCAGGCTGGAAGTCAAACACGCATCATCCAGATGGACACCCAGGGTTGTCGGTTGATTGTCCGTCCTGGGGCTGCAGTGCCCGGGTCAGGGTGGGTCTGTCTGGTCACCTCCCCTCTCTAGTGATGGGGACAGGGACGCTGTGTCCTGCGGTGTCCTGCCAGCATGAGAGTGTGGGTGTCCCCAGCAGAGACTGAGTCACGCCGGCCACCGGCCCCCTCGCTGGGTGGATGGGACTCCCACACGCATGCACTAAATACGTTACACGGAGCAGTGTCTAGATTCCACACAGATGATGTGGTCTCTTGCAAACTCACTCAGCGTTATTTTTCCAAGACCATTCCCCAAATATCTAGTCTTTTGCTAAACTCCTGAAAAGGAAAATCAGTTTTAAAATTTCCTCTTAAAATGACACCCATCAGGTACCTCACTCTATCCATGCTGAGACGTGTGGTCGCGGTACGGGATTCTTGACAACATGCACCGCATTTCGAACATCTTCCATTACTGGAAAAGCTACGGCCACTGTGCTGTATGTTCCTAACATCGGCCGCCCAAGTCCTTCATCAGAGACTGAGGCCAGCCAGAAGAGCACGCTCGGCCCCCTTCCCCGAATTATGGGGCCAGGCAGCAGGTGACAGGTAGGATGGGGGTCCTGCTTCTCCGCCTGGCCAGGCGGGTTCCAGGCTGCAGGCAACAGTCTCGGGGCTGACGTGAGAGGCTGCAGGGCATGGAGTCCCTTATAACTCTCTCCCGACCTCCTCCTTTTATGGGAAAAATTTCCCAGAGCATCCTTCCACAGGCCGAGGGTTACACCTACCTGTTTCAGGGGTCAGGGTGGTTTCCAGAGCAAAGGGGGACTCTGCCAGCGGCTCTCGGGACAGTGCTGGGGAGCTTGGTGGCCGCGGCCGTTCCCGGCACTGCCAGCTTCTCTCGGGGGAACAGGGTGAGCGCGGCCTGCTGAGCCGTCGCCGGTTCCTGGTCTGGAGAAAGAGTCCCGGGCTCTCAGAGCGCACCCTGGTCGCTCCCCGCAGGGCTCGGAGACCTTCTCTTCCTCCCTTGCAAAGGATGGGAAGCGTAGGAACCGGACATCGTTCTCCCAGCTCAGCAAAGAGAAACAAAGGGTTTGTTCAAGGCATTGATCAAAACATTGTTCTACGGAACAAATTCAATCTTAATCGTGATATTGTTGTGTTTGTACTGTGTGATTTTAATAAAAGGGTGTGTCAGAAGAAGTAAATTTCCCGTGAGCTACAGTAAAGGCCAGGTGCAGAGAGTGCTGCCGATCCGTGGCCCTAAGGGGCTAAGCCAGGCTGCTCCGAGCTCGGAGTGTAATTCTCACCCAGATGCAGAGCGCAGAGCTCGGCAGAGAGTTCCTGGCGTGTGCGGAGGCCCAGAGACCCGGAGGCTGCCAGGGCCAGTGTTTCCTCTCTACGCCCGTGTGTGAGTGTAACTCGCAGCTCCGGGACGTGGCTGGGTGACACCCAGAGATCACAGGAACATCCCCTCCAAGGCCTCCCCGGCCCAAAGTTGGAGCGAGGCCTTTCCCCCTGTTCTCAGGACGTCTTTCCCTCCGGCCAGATGAGAGCAAGTCCGCTCTGCTAACGAGAGCAGCCTGTCTCCATGCGGTCGAGAGAGACAGCCACAACCGAGGTGACGTGCGGCTGCCGACTGCCACCGAGCTTCGGCGAGGCCTCCCTCCTCCTCTGTCTGGTCACTCCCGGCCGTCTTTAAGATGCCGAGCTGGAAATGGCTGGGTCGGGCTGTGCGCTTGGACAGACGGGGGCATCTCCGTGGGGCAGGGGTGCATCCGTGTGTGTGAGTGGCATGGAGTGAGCTGCGTCTCGGAGAACGGGGTCCTAAGGGCACCCCCGGGCCTGGCGGGGCTGCCTCGCTGGACACTGCACGATCGGCGGGAACCGCCATGGGAAGAATCCAAGTCACATTCGGCCTGTCCATGAGTCGTCCGATCTCGAAAGATAATGGCTTTTGCCTCTATTGTTTCAGAAACAGCTTATCTTTCTCAAGGGCCCATACGTAAACAGTTACCTTGCCTTAAACTCATTCGGCCGTGAATGAGTTTACAAACTCACTCGTGCGTCAAGGCTGTGACCGTCCCTCAGCCGGGTGAAACTTGGGAGAGGAAGGGACTCGCGCCTTTAGCCACGTGGTGTGAGCGCCCGGCAGGATCTTAGCGGAGGGCGCTGTGGCCAGAGAAGCCCGATTGCTCACAAGGTTCTCTAACGGAAGCCGCCAATCGGTTCCCCCGGCTTATTAAGGATTCTAACTATGTCCTTCGTAATAATTGTCCAGACCTGTGTCCAAAAGAATAAACAGGCTGAGAGGGACGGTGAGGCCCGGTGCAGAGAGCTACCGGCGTGTGGCCCAGAGCGGGCGGCCGGGCTTAAGCCCCAGGCGTGATCTTCAGCCAGACCCGGACGCGGTGCAGAGCTCGGCCTGGGGTCCCAGCACGTTTGGAGGGGAGCCGGCCACCCCGGAAGGTGTCCCAGGCAGACTCCAATTGTGACAAGCCCTCCACGCTGGTTTCCTTGTCTCCCCAGCGAGCAGAGCACGGCGACGCATCTCGGGAACATGTTCCCAGGCGTCCTCTCCGGGAGCGGTTCTCGGGGAAGCGTGCCTGCCCCAGAGAGCGCCGTCCGCCTCAGCCCTGCGCTGTCCCTGCTCATCGGAGACCCAAGCCTCGCCCCACCGGCGCCCCACTCCCACCACGTGGCACCGTGCAGGGGTGCTGAGCTTGCTCGCCCCGTTGGGAAGGGAAGCCCGGCAGGGGCTCTCGCTTGTTCCGGTAGCATCCGAGTCACTGCACGTCAGTCCCGGCAGTGACGGTCGCCTGACGCGGGAGCTGCCGTCCCCGCCGGGAGGCTCTGCTGTCCTGCACCCCCAGCACGTCTGGGGGTAGCACTCTGCCCACCCCTCACTGCCAGGCACCCGCCGTGCGGGGGGAGACAGGGTATCTGCGTCCCTGGGGGGTGAGGCATCTGGACCCGGAGGACGCTGGCCGGAGGCAGGTCCCCTCTTCCCTCAGCAGGTCCAAAAGCAGCAGGCGTCTGGACCGATTAATAGGTGCCCAGCCCTTTGCCAGGTGCAGCGTGCGGCCAAGAGAGCACAAAGCCCAGTCCGTGCCTTGAGCAGCTTCCAGGGTGCGGTGGGGGGCCCTTCCCTGCGGTGGGGGCTCCAGTCATGCAGGCTTCCTGGAGACGAGTGAGTAGAGAAAACGATCAGGTGTAGGGGTGCAGGGGTGCAGAGTGTAGGCGCTGAGAACAGAAGCAGAGCCCCCGACCCAGGGGGTGGTTGGAGGTGTGATGCCCAAGGACAGCAGATGCCGGAACACCCTGCAGTCGGGCTTGGCCCGGCAAGGCGTGCGAAATGCACCCGGGTAGTAGAGGACGGGGTATAGGGGGTGATGGAAGCAGAATAAATGTGACTTCAAATGACCAGGGGCTTTTGAAAGTGCTTTGAGGAGGAGGTGACAGCTGTCCGTGGTCAGGCTCTGTAGGACAGTCCCTTAGGAAGAAGCTAATCAGGACGGACTGGGCTGGCGTAGGGAAATTCTGTAGGGTTGGTGACTGGGCAGACTACGGTTCTTGAACTTTCCCCTTTAAGCTGTCTATCAGCGCCCCGTTTACGCCAGTGCTCGTCTCCTGAGAGCCCCGGGGGAATGTCCAACCTTTCCAGTGGTGAAACCTACCTACTCCCAGACCCAGTATGGAAATAAAAGACCCCCCCCCAACCTTCTTGTGCTAAATTCCTCGTGATTAAACAAAAAAATCATACAAACACACACATTTTTGGTTCTATGGACCTGTGCTAGCGATCATTTTCTTTAGAAGCTATTAATAATTCCTTGTTAAATTTCAAGTTTTCAGACTTTCCAGTTAGGATTCAGTGCTCTGGCCCAAATAAGGACTGTCAGCCTAGCCTGTCTCCCGAGCAGGAAAACATAACTGCCACCCTGCGCCCCGCTCCCCAGAGCTCTGGGGGAGCCTCGGGGCCTGCGGGTGGCGAGTGACATTCATTCCATCTCAGGTTCTTAAATTGGATCTTGAGTCCTCGGCTCATTTTAGCAGGTGTGCAACCTCCCGCTGCAGGTTCTTCTGGCCGGCGACAGGGCCACCCCTTCCCAGGGTTTGGGAACAGAAAGCAACGTCGGAGATAAGAGTATTTGGAAGGAAATGGCGTGTAGGCATTTACTGAGAGCACGCCTGATCTAGGGACACGTCATCTGCCTTTATGTCTCCAAAGCAGTAGGTCTTTGAAATGCGTGAGTATAACATTTAGAGTTTGAGACATACAGCCAATTTAGATCCATTAGAACGCCCTTATCCCCCAAATGCACCTGGAAATGATAAAAAAAAACCCACCTCAAAACAAAACAAAACAAACAAACAAAAAACCTAGCTGCCTATCTTGAGAACGTTGGCAAAGTCTCCCAAGGTTTGCAGCTCAGCTCTAGCACAGCTGACTCAGAGCGAGCTGTTTTCAACACCAAGAGCATGATATCAGCTGCAGAATCACCGCTGGGGGCAGCCAGATGTGTGGTGTTGCTCTAGCACCTCAGAGGCTGCAGTTAGAAAAGCAGAAGTTCTCCAGTCGTCGTCGTTCTTACTGCTCCTTCGAAACACATCCACCAAACGCCTAGAAACAAAGAGGGGCACGCGCACAGCCTCCCAGAAAAAATGCACTTGAAAAATTACGTACCAAAGAGGAAATCTGGGAATCTGTTTTGCATTTTAAACTAGCAGAAATCTTTTCACTTAAGAACTGCAGATACTTCTACACACACAGGGTCATGTGCTTGTCAGATTCCATGTGCAGCTCTGCCTCCTTGGAGAAAGCACATCTCTAATCGAGTAGGGCTATATGCAACCTCTTGCAGGGCAGGAGGCAGGCGGGGCAGCCCCCCACCAGCCCTGCAGGAGGGAGGGAGGGGGGTGCAGAGCCCAGTCCACAAGTGCGTGCATGCATGTACATGCGCGCACACGTGCTGAGGCAGGAGGGCTAGCACTCTCAGGGCAACCACAGGTGCGGCATCGAATGGGTGGGGGGTCTGATGGGTGCGGGTTGAAGGTGACGCCTTTGTTCCAAGGGACAAGTGTGCCCTTCATCTCTCTCCACGCCCCTCCACCCAGCTGTCAGGAGCAGCCATTCCCTGTAGCCCTGGGGGTCTTTGGCGCCAGCAGTGGAGGGTTGGATGACACTCCAGCCCTAGGGGCAAGGCTAAGGGGAAGGGGGCTGGTGTGAAGGCCCACAGCTACTCTGCTAGCTTTGCCCAGAACAGTCGAAATCAGAGACTCAAGTGCACAGTGTGATGAGCCCTCAGACACTCGTAACACGCAGGCCGAAATTGCAATGTTTACAATAGGCAAAACCTGAGGCTCAAACAACTGGGTGACCCAGCCTGCCCTCTCTCTGAGACTTCAGAATAACTATCCATCCAACAGTGTCTTCCCATCGATGGCAGGGCTTGGAGATCTCATGAGCTGGTTTGCTATGTCCCTGCATAGATGTGGCAGTCGTCTGTGCCATGCAATGTAGGTGATTAGTATCAGTTAAACAAACATTGTTTAAAGCAGGGAGAACAGACTTTGAAGTGCTGAGGATGCACCGTCTCTCACTCAGGAAGCTCAGGGGAAGCCCAATCTCGAAACGCAAGGAGAACGGTGGCAATCGGGGCGGCCAGGCTGCAGCCCCTCACAGCCGAGCGCAATGTCAGCCTGGGGACTGCAGCAACCTACTCAGCAAAATGTGGCCAGCTGAGAGGAGAATAATCGGCTAAGGTGGCCAGCACAGGCCTCGGGTGGCCACGGTGGCAACTCTCTGAGTGAGTGTGGGGGTCACACAGGGACACTCTAAGTTGGCCAGGTGTGACGAGGCCCGTTCTGGCTGGGTGTACGAATGCACAACGTTTGTCTTCACTCCTCTTTGATCCCTGACTCAGCCCGGGGCTCCCAGAGGGAGGAAGCTCACGCAGAAGAAGACCGTCATGAAGGCAGGGACTCGGCGGAAGTGTCTCCCTGCGCTCGCGTGAAGCTCTGTCACACTGCAGAGAGAGCACGCGCCTCACGGTGTGGAGAAAAGTCAGACAGTTGTCAGTGGGAAGCGGTGAGACTGCACTGAATGCCTGAGTCACTACCGCGTGCCGGGTACCTGCGCGGGGCTGATACGATCATCTCTGTCATCACGGGGCGGGTTTCATCACCAACAGCCCATCCGCCGTGAAGCGGGCGGCCCAGCTCCGGGCAGGGAGCTCGTGTGCTTCCCGGAAAAGCAGTGACGGGGTCACTCAGATGCTGGTGACCCTGGCCAGGGGTCACCTCGACGCCACTGCAGGGCTAGCATTACCACCTTGAGGACGGGGGTTGGGGGTGACTCAGGCCCCGCGGGAGCAGGGGTCAAGGAGGGGCTGTGTGAGAAGTGACCTCATCACAGCGTCACTCGGCACCTCCCTGGGCCCGGCCCGGGCAGGTGACAGAGACGAGGAGAGGAAGGGACGGTCTCCCTCCTGGGCACTTGCTCTCCGCCCAGTGCCTGTGGGAAGGACGGTTTGGGGTGGGGGGCTGGACGGGGGAGGGTCTCCTTTGTCCTGTGTTGTGGGCACAGCAGTCTGGGGTCCAGCCTGTGTCCGGGGACAATCTTTCTCTCCCTGACATCTCCCTCTGGGCCCCCCACCCTGTATAGAAAAAGAGTCTGACTCTGCTTGCTGGGTAGACCCCGCCCTTGGGCACCCCCTGAAATCAGCGCCCCCAGACATAGCTCTTGGGGGTGCCTGGGAGAGTCCACAACCTGCGAACCAAACGACCTTCCGACGCAGCTTCCTCTGCAGTCAGGCCCACCTTCCTGTCCCCACAGACTGAGTCCTGGAGAAGCCAGGACGGGGTGGGCACGGAGCTCACCCCGGGCACATGTAAGGGATGCCCACAAACTCAGTCTCGGTATGAGTAACACTGAGCGCAGAAATTAACAAAATAAAATTAGTGCATACAATAGTTTATCACTGACAAATCGCCAAACATTTCAGTAGAGGCAGGGTCTGCCCCAGTGCTGAGCTGAGCCGTGGCCCAGCCTGAGGCAGGAGGGAAAATCAGCAATTCGGATCCTGCGTTTAGGTAAATTTCTTATATTTTATCCACCATGTATTTTTTTTTTTTTGCGTTAATTTTGACATTTCAAAATATTGCATTGAAGGGTGTCTTATCTGGGTGGCCGAGTGTCTGGGCACTCCTTTAAAAGTTGTGCCTGAGTGTCTGCAGGTTGAATTGCTCCACCCCAAAACTCAAGCTGAAATCATACTCCCCCCCACCCCCCACCCCCACTGGGGATGTCAGAGTTCAACCTTATTTGGAAATGTGGTCATTGCACGAAGGACGGCAAGTGCTGGCGAGGACGTGGGGACATTCCTGTGCCCTGTTGGCGGGAATGTACATTAGCCCAGCCATTGTGGGAAACAGGTCCCCAGGACACTGAAAATAGAACGAGCGTATGATCCAGCCGCCCCACTGCTGGGTGCAGAGCTGAAATAAACACCCGTGTGCCAAGGAGACCTCCGCGCTCTGTTTACTGCACGGGCACAATGCAGGCGACGGCCAGCACGCAGGTCTGCAGGGGACACTCGGCGTGGCGGTGAGGCAGTGCCGTTCAGAGGAAGGCCCCCAGCACACAGGAACGTTCGAAGGAAATTAGCTGCCAAATTTGAAAGACCGTGGTGGGGTCAGGGACCTTCACCCACACGTGGAACTCGGGCCGCCCTGGGCAGCTCGGCCGTCCGAGCCCCGAGCCTGGGGAGGACCAGGGGTGCCCACAGGCCCTCCCTGGACAAGGAGCAAGCGCACATGCTCATCGCCTGCGTGACAGCCGTGCACCATGCAGGACGTGGTGCCAGGGGGCGCCATGGAGCCTGGGGCTCCCCGCTGGGCCCTGGAGCAGGGGCTGCCCCCAGACAGCGAGCTGGATTGAGGAGCAGGGAGTGCCCTGTCCTCGGGGCTGCTCTCGGGCCGGAACACCATCCGCCCGGCACCACCTCGCCTGGCTCCTCTGGTCACAGAGAGGAAGGGAGAAGACATGGGAAGGTGGTTTGCACCCCGCTCCTGAACGGACGTGGCGGAGCCCTGTCAGCCTCACTCCCTCTGGGTGCTGCGGGACCCTGGGCCCCCCACACCTCTTCCCCGGGGGTGTCCCCAAGTTTTGTTCCCATCTCACCCGCCCTGCCTCTGGGCCTGTGGGTCCCCAGAGCAGATTGCAGTTGAGATTCCCCTGGCTATGGCTGCCCTGGGCGGACTCACCTTGTCCTTTCTGGCCCTGCCTTGAGTTCCAGGATGTCCCTGTGTCACGCACGCTGGACCTTCCACCTCCAGGATCCCTGGTTACCCCAGAGCTCGGAGAAACCTGCACCCATGTCCCCAGGGTGGCCCTGGGACCCCTGCCCAGCCCTGGCCCTGCACAGCCCTGCCAAGGGGAGTGTGCCTCCTGAAACCCACATGCCCGGGGGCTCCGCTGACTTGTCCCTCCTCGGCAAAAAGTGGGCTACCCTACGGCAGCCACCGGATTACAGAGAAAGGTGGCATTTCTGCCTCTCAACTGCCAGATTTTAACTGTTTGACGGGCTGGCTCAGGGGAGGGAACCTGCAGCCTCAAAGCCACATGTGGCCTCCTAGGTCATTAAGTGCAGCCTTTTGGCTGAATCCAAATTTTACAGAACAAATCCTTTTATTTTTATTAATACATTTTTGTCCATCTTTTGTATTTTTATTTTATTTTTTAAATGAACATACTTAAAATACCAAAGAATAAAATAAGCTTGAACGAAATAACCCTCCCAGACAGACTGGCACAATGAGAACATTGGCAAGCCATAAAGGCTAAATCGACAGCTGCTGAGCTTGTGATTTAGTTCTAACTTCCCTGCCTGACGGGGGCCGCTACAGCACCAGGCTGGTTGGTGAGAGTTTATGGGGGTCGAGTACGCCAGTCTGTTATCAGCTTTTGACATGGTGCCCTGTGATTCTATTTGAAGTGGAATTTGTGAGTAGTTACACAGCTGGACAATATTTTTCGCTTCTTTCTTGCTTAACAGCCCATCATGTAAAAGAAGACCAAGAGAATGCTGAGGGAAGAAAACAGATTTTTTTAAAGGATGATTGGGAATTGCAGTATCATCTTGTTTCTGCTAAAGATAAGACGATGTGCTTGCTTTGTGATACTGCGATATCAACATTAAAGAAATTCAACGCTCATCAGCATTACAACACTCATAAGGACCACAACTATTCTGAAATAGAAGGACAGGTATGAAAGGTTGTATTACAGAAATTAAAAGATGAAAAACAGAAGCAAAGACAATTTTTTTTCAAGCAGCAATAAGACCTGTAAATAATGCTGTGGAATCAACTTATAAAATAGCTTATATACTTGGGATATATAATAATAAGTATAAATAATAAGTATATAATATATACTTGGGATAATAAATAATGCTGTGGAATCAACTTATAAAATAGCTTATATACTTGGGAAAAAGGGAAGCCATTCAGTGAGTGATGTAGAGATTGTGAAAAAAACGCATTGTTGAAGTGGTAAGATACTTAGACCCCAATCACGTTTCAGCGTACGAACAACTGCCTCTCTCAAGGAGAACCATAACTTCTTGGCAGCACGAATTAGCCTTCAACTCAACAGAGCAACTTCATCCCATACTTCAAAAGGAAAATATATATTCTTTAATCACTTTGGATGAATCATCTGATACTACTGACTTGGCACAGATTTTATACTTCATTTGGCTCATAAGAGATTTTCTTTGCTACAAAGAGTTACTCGCTTTGGGCGCTCTTCTGAACAGAACATGGAGAATAGATATTTTCAACAACTTTCAAAATAAATGTTGTGAAGTTGGACTGAATTTGGTAAAAATGCTGATGTATTTGTAGATAGGGCACCTTCCATGACAGGAAAACATGAAGGGTTTATTGCGCAGATAAGAAATTATTAACAGATCCAGATGCTCTCATTTCTTTTCATTGTATCTTGCATCAGCAAAATCTCTGTGCTTAAATCTACTATTTTAAATGACTCTTTGCAACAAGTTATAAGTACCGTTAACTATATTCATACAAATGCAACATGGCATTATCAGTTTTGTAACAAACTGAAGTTGAAGGATGAGGTATTTAGTGTGGATTTGTCCTACTATTCTAAAATATGTTGTCTATGGCAGGGACAGATGTTAGCCAAAATTTTATCTCTGCAAGAACAGATAGTTAAATTTTATGAAGAACATAATCAGCAATATGAATTATTGAAAGAAGATTTCTATAGGAATGCAGCCTTTCTATGTGATATCATGTCAAATCAAAATGACTTAAATATTTCTTTGCAAGGTACAACTAAGTATATATGTGATATGTGGCAAAAATCCAAGCATTTCAAAAGAAGTGATCTTTTTTCAAAACACTTCTTCTTCAAAAGGAAGTCTCAGGTGAACATTTTCCCCAGTTAGCCAAGGTCACTGATGAGCAGGATGACATATGCGAATCGTTTGAGGAATACACAGCTGTTACAGACCTGTTAATTGGAGAACACGATGAAAGGTTCACTGACTTTTAGAATCATGACATCACACCCAAATTAGCATTTCAGCCTCATCTAATTGATATCACCCAAGGCACCTAAAGAACTACAGATGGGGCTGGGCATGGTGGCGCATGCCTGTAGTCCCAGCTACTCGGGAGGCTGAGGCAGCAGGATTGCTTGAGCCCAGGAGTCTGAGGTTGCTGTGAGCTAGGCTGATGCCACGGCACTCTAGCCTGGGCAACAGAGTCAGACTCTGCCTCAAAAAAAAAAAAAAAAGAACCACAGATGGAATTGATTGAGATCTCAGTAGATGACCTTTTAAAGTCATTGTTCGATGCCAAGCAACATGCAACTGAAATAGGGAGAAATGCAGTAGAATATCTACACTTTCAGCAACATGCCTGAAAAATGCTTTCTTTCTTTTCAACCACTTATGGCTATGAATCTACATTCTCCTACATAACCCAAATCAAGACATCCTTAAGGTCACAAATGACTGACACTCATCTAAGAGGATCAACTGAAACTGCAGACCTCCAAGCTGCAACCAAGAGTTCAAATATTTTCCAACAAAAATCAGACACGATGAAGTCATTAAAAGGTGGCAAAGATATACAATGTAACCCAAAGGACAAAAAAAAAAAAGAGAAAAAAAACAAACTTTTATTGGGTGGTGGGCAGATGGGAGGGGGGAGGAGGGGAAGAATTTATACTTACAAAATAGGTGCAATGCGCACCACCTGGGGGTAGGCCACACTTGATGTTTTGGTAAGGCAGGGGGTGAGGGGAGGAATGGCAGGGGCAATATATGTAACCCTAACAATATTTGTACCCCCATAATATGATAAAATTAAATTAATAAAATAAAATTAAATTAAATTAACAGTTTTCACTTCTTGAAATTATTAAGGACATAATAGGTATATTTTTACAAGATAAAGTATATTTTTAAGTGTATCTAATTGAAGTTTCTTGAATGCAGCCTAATTAATTACAGCTAAATTAATGTGGCTTCCAACAGGAAAAGGTCCCCTGCCCTGGCCGCTAAGGATGTAGCTCCCTTAGAGGACACTAAACTTCCTGTTTTGTCTGGTCGTGGTTTCTACGTGGCACAGTGGTTGGAAAGACGTCGTGACTGTGGAGAGCAGGGGCCCATCCTCGGGGTCCATGGTAACGGGGTGGAGGCTGCCGCTGGTCCCGTCAGCTCCAGGGCCCTGTGCAGCAGCAGTAAAGACCACTCCCGGGTCACGTGTCTGGGAGGGTGGGTGCCGTCCCCGCAAACGCTTGAGCACCCTTTAGTTGCACTGATGGCATTTTATTGCCCTTTCCATTTATGGATCGAACTGGGTTTTATGCCACATTGTTAATTTGCTCATTTTCTTCTTTTCACTCCCCCCGCCCCATTTGTCTTGAGTGGTGCCTATTTTTGGCTCTTCGCTCTGAATAAGGGACCTTTGTGCCGTGCCATGTGGCTGTCAGTACGTTCATTTAAGACACAAGCCGCAGCCCCTGCTCACTAACCTGATCCCTGTCATAGGAGCTGGGGGCTCTGGGATCTCCACAGGGCGGAGGGCGGGTGGCTGTGACCTCCGGCCACCCGTTTCCTAAAGGAAGCCGTCTGGGATGCAATTCCATGCCTCTCCAATCCTTTGATTTTTTTTTTTTTTAAAGGACAAGATCAGATGTTGTATACCAGTGTCGGGTTTTCATAACCATATGGAATAAATATTTTAAAGTCTGTAATTCAAACAGGTGGCAGAGTGGCCCGTGGGGGCACCCAGGTCAGGAAGAGGTGAGCGTGCGAGTGGGGACTCCTTGGCCGCCGGGCAGGTGCCGGGCGGTGTCTGGGTGAGCCTCGCACGTCGGGGCAGCAGCCTGCCCTTACCTGGGGGCAAAGTCGTCGGGGTTGGTGCGATAGACGGTAAATTGTCCCAGATCTGCCCCACCACCCTCCATGTCCCACCCCCACCCGCCCCTCTCCCAGACCCACCGTTAGATCTCTTCCTCTGCGCCACCTGCGTGGTGACACCTGGCGACGCCTCGTCCATGTTCAGTGCGTGTGTGATCCGTTACGCCCTGCCTGGTAATGTCGGGAGGCAAGTCGGGGGCACAGAGGAGCACCGGGGCTATTTAACTGCCTGGATGCAGACACGCAGGCGGATTATTCTCGTGAGCTGGAGGCACAGCTAACCTCCCACGAACGTGCAGCCTGTGGCAGCCGATCCCTCTCGGGACCCTTTTCTGGAAGTGTGAGAAGAAAGAAGGCAGCACCTTCTCTTCTCTCCAGCTAGACAATTCAGGTGTTTTTAAAAGCTTCCCTCAAAGTTCCTGTTCCGTTTTCAGTTTCTTAACCGCCCCACGCTGCTGGGGAAACACACGCAGTGTTTTCCATCCACATCCGTCCGGAGTAGAGCGGTCCCGCGTGCGAGTCAGGCTGTATGTGCCCCTGTGGCTCCCACACGCCGCGCCTCTGCTCAGCCTGCACCGTCCTTCCCCTGCGGGGGCGGGGGGGCAGGGTGGTCCCTCCCTCCGTGGGGTGAGTTCTGTTCCCAAATGGGTCGCATCGACAGGGGAGTAAAGCATCGCCTTCTCAAGATCGTGGCTCAACTTGCACGTGGTAAAACCAGTCGCTCTAAACCCACTGCCTGGATTTTCAGGCATGGTCCTGCGTCCATGCAGGGGCTGGAGAGAGGACAGACACCTCTTCCCCTCCGCCGTCCCCCGTGGCCTCCCGCTGTCCTGCAGAAGGGCCGCGTCGCAAAGCAGCCCCTCGGGATGCCGAACTCCTGAAAGTACGGGCAGTTTGCCCGGATCCACTCACAACAACAATCTGTCGAGAAATGCACTTTAAATGCGTTTAAAAGTTATCTCTGCGTGACACGTGTTTCCTTAAATACTGTAATTCCCATAACACCCTCACAAGAGCTCCGTTCATAGTCCTGACAACGCGCGGTGTTTGCGCTTACCCGGAAAGCAAACACGCCCGCCAAAGCCCGCGAAGAGCCTTAAGCATGGCCGTCATCGGGCGGAACCCGCGGCAATGGCGGCCCCTTCGCGAGAGCGAAGTAGCGTTCCGCCCACTCGGACCCTAGGACGCGGCCATGCGTCGGTTCCGAGCAAAACGTCACGCACCAGGCTGGGAGGAGCGCACTGATTCAGCTTGCCAGGCAAGGCGATAATCCCCTAAAAAGAACGGGTGCATGCAGCGGTGACGTTAACCCTGTTCTGAACCTGCAACCCTCACAAGCTTGCGAGGAGCAAGTTGCTGCGTAGACCAAACGCCGGGAGTTTTAAAGGTCCCAGGGAGCCTTCGAGGATTCCGTGTCGCCGCGCTATCCTCAGGCCCCGGGGAGCCCTGAGAGGACGGGGTACACGTCGGGCGAGTCTGCCCAGTGGTTCTCTGGGGGCGAAGAGGGGTCCTGGTTGGGCACGTTTGCACACTCACGCCCGTGGTCGCGGCTCACGCCGAGGACGGTTTTCAGCTACTTCCATGGCAGCTCCCCCTCCCCTGCGTGGGAACTCTGTCGGGAACGCTCCCTGGAGCAGGCCTGGCCCTCCCGGGCACTCCTCCCCTTGGGTCAACTTCCGTGTTTCTGGATCGCAACAACATCCGTTGGCCCTGCACCCCGCGCTTTGGGTATTCTGAGAGCAGGGAGCCTGAGTAACCACCAGCGCCTCCCTTGAGCTCCCATTTTCAAACGCAGCGGGTCAGAAAAGCTGTTTTCACGGGGGTTGAGACACGGGGAACGTCGGTCCCAGATGAAGCACCCCAGGCCCCAGCAGGCAGCCTTGGGGTGCACTCCAGACTTCCAGCCGCATTTTGCATTCCATTGATCTCTGTGCCCCCTTCGAGCTCATTACTCGTTTGTAAGAGGCGCGCTTCCTCTCTCTCCCTCCCTCTCTGCTCTATAAAAGCCAAAATCTTTCACGAGAAGTAGATTTCTCCAGTGCGAGCGTGAGCTCTGTCTTTAGGCTGATATCCAACTCTGGCTAACTTTGTTCACATTTGAATAAAGAACATGCAAATGGGACTAGATTTCAAATATGGTTTAAAATTAAAGTTTCCCTTTTTTTTTTTTCCTTTGAGAAGAAGCTTAGTCGATATGAAATATGTCTAAACTTACTATCTCGTATGGAAAAGGCACCGGCCTGTCGTGCACTGAGAACGAGCGCTCGGGGCCACTCCCTCCCCCACCCTGGGGCCTCAGCCTCTGCCCCGACCGCCCCCACTGGACCCCGAGGAACTGCACGTGCAGAGATGCACCTGTCCAGCTCCTTGACCATGGGGACATGCGGGGGGAGGACCGGCACCTGCTGCCTCCCCTGTTCCCCTCCTTCTCCGCCTCTGCCTCCTGCCTGCACGGCCCACAGTGCCGGTCTCTGCCCAGCAGTGGGTCCACCGATTCCCCAGGTGGAAGCTCAACCTGGAGCCTGAGTAACATCCCAGGACCCGAGTGCAAGTCGACCTGTCCAATATTAATAGAAATCCAGCAAGTTTCTGCACTGTGACTCTGCACATCTTCCTGCCCCAGCAGGGCGGTTACTGGCACTCAGCCCCGTGCAGGGGAAGGAAGCGGGGTGTGGGGTGATGCCTGCGTGCTTCCCCTTTGTTTATGCTGATGCCCGGACTGCGGCTCGGCGCGCGGCCCCCTGCAGACCTCTGCACTGATGGAGCGGAAACCCCCACGCTCTAGCCCAGTCCTGTGGCTCCAGCACTCTCCAGAAACTGTTTTGAAGACATATTCCTGTGTTGCCAAGAGTCAAAAGTCTGCAAAACTGGGCGATGCAAAACCATTTTGGCCGCGGGAGACGTAGGTGCTGGTCACAGAGGCCGAATCTCTGAGCGTAGCGGGAAAACAAAACGAAACAATTCGCACGTCTCAAAGTGACGACGCTCACCCTATCGGTCTTATAACGACGGTAATTATTTTATTCTGTTCACGTGGCCTGCACTCACAGACTCAAATATCAGATAGGCTTTCTTGGCCCGAATCTGAGCACAGAAGCAGGAATAAAGTCATTCCCTTAAGACAGTCTCCCATGGGAAGACGCTCTCTGCAGAGCGGGGCGGCGGGGTGAGGGTTAGGAAGAGGCAGCCCCTCCGGCTGCTGCAAGGTGCTGAGAGAGGACATCCCCGTGCCGCGCCTCTTCCAGCAGCCCTGCCCTCTGAGCAGAAAATAAAATGAGGGGACGCGGCAGCTGTCCAGCAGTGACCCACGACGGCCCAGCGTGGTCCCCCATGAGGAGCCGAGGACTGCGCTAGTCGGGAAACTGCTGAGGGACTAAAGGGACCAGGCACCCAGAAGCCCCCTGCGCCCTGCCCGGGTCACACCCCCCAACCCACCTCGAGCCACGCACCTGCTCACTCGCCCTCCCCCCAGCTTTCAACGCCGTGGCAGGCAGCCCGGCCGCTCACCTGCGGGAGGAAGGAGACGATGGAGATGGTGACAGTGTGGCCAGGACAATACATGTGACCTTCTGGAGACAGACTGTGACCTGTAGCAGGGTCCTGGCAGGAGTCCCGGCAAACCGGCAGGTCTGCGGGGGCTCAGACAGCCGCGTGCCCCCACCCCACGGAGATGAGAGACCCTTCCTGGGCGTGGGTCCCGAGGGAGGACGCCACGGGGGAGGGCTCCTGGGGAAAGACCCCCCAGCCCCCGTCCCGATCTGGGGTCACTGAATTAAAACCGGAGGATGTTTTAGTGAAGAGCTGGTTGCCAAAGTTTG
>VSMD01098962.1:0-13446 GCA_008750895.1 Mirza zaza
GATCCGCCCACCTCGGCCTCCCAAAGAGCTAGGATTACAGGCTTGAGCCACCGTGCCCGGCCTGTTTACATTTATTAATGTGACTGCAGAGCACTTACTGCATGCCAGGCACAGTGCTAAGTGATTTCCATGCAGCATCGGTTAATCCTCAAAACGTCCTGTGAAGCAGGTACCCTTCTTGTCCCTAATATTATAGGTAAGGACACTGAGCCTCAGAGAGGTGAGGAGACTCCCGCAGTCACATGGTCCGGATGGCAGATATGAGTGCACTTGTGTTCTGAATCGTCACTTCCAGTGGACCCTCCCTGTTAGTCTCTCCTCTCTCTGCCCTGCCTCCTCCTGCGGCAGGAAGTCGGGGTTCAAGTCACTTTGGGGTGTGAGGATGTTTCCTCTGCGTTTAAGGTGGAAGGGAGGCGCCGGTCTGGCACCACTTTCTCAGGCCTTTGCTGCCACCTAGTGGGCTCGCCAGTGTTCGCCACGCTCCAGCCCGGCCCTCGGGAAGGCAGGTGAGTTTGCAGGTGAACCCGCGGGACTGGGGGTGGTGGGAAGGGAGCAAGTGGGGGTGACGAGTAATTCTGGGCCCAGTAACAGAAAGGCTGTGATGGAAATTTCACTGGCTTTTGCCCTGACCTGCTTACTCCGGTCTGGTGCTCCGCGCCAGCCTGGCGCCCCGAGGGTGCCGCAGTCCTCCGCCCCAGCGCGTCCCCGGAGTCGCCGGGTTGCCCAGGCTGCCAGGGGCCAAGGCGAAGCCGGGAGTCTCTCCTACCCCATCAGGCCACTGGACGGGTCTGCAGTGCGACGCAGGCTCCCGAGGGGACCCGTCCGCTCGGACAGGGGAGGAGGAGCAGGCCCTGGGGGCCAGCGAGGGACGCGGGGAAGCGGCTGGCGACCAGGGAAAGGGGCTGCTGGAGCGAAAGGCACTGCCCGGTCGCGCCCCGCCCCGCCCCCAAGCCGCCCCGCCCCCAAGCCGCCCGCCCCGCCCCCAAGCCGCCCCGCCCCGCCCCCAAGCCGCCCCGCCCCTCCCTCCGGGCGTGGCCAGGAGGTGGCGCCGCGGAGCCGCGCCGGGGCTCCAGCGACCCCTGGAGGGCGCCGCGGCCGCCCAGCTCCCCGCGCCGCCTCGGGAATCCGTCCGCCGCGGGAGAGGCTGCGGGAGGGCCGGCGGGAAGGGGCTGGACCGGAGACCGCGCTGAGAGGCTGGCGGCCGCCGCACACCCGCCGCAGCCCGCACGCGGGTGGATCCTGTCGTCACCCCTGCGTCCAGTCAGAGTGTCAGCCGACCCTGACAGTCACTCTGGTCAGCCTGTCAGGCGGCCTGTGGGCCCGTCGGCGGTCGGTCCTCGCCAGCCTGTCGGCCACGCACTTCCTCTAACTGTCCCTTAGTCGTCGAGTTTCTTGGCGGGCGGTCCTCAGACCATCGCGGCGCCCTTGCCACCCGTGTCCTGGGGCGCTGGCCCGGCCCACAGGGAGGGCGAGGAACGGCCGCGGGGCGCTGAGGGGAGGCAGCGCGGAGCCCAGGCCTCGGGAAGAGGGCAGCGGGGGCGGCGTCCCCGCGTGGAGGGGACCGAGCCTCGCTCTCGGCGCTGAGCTGGGAGGTGCCGCCCGTCCCACGCCCGTCACCGTGCCGCGCAGACGCGGGTCCGCCCCGCGCAGGCGCGGATGTGGCACGGCCGGACCGGTCCTGGCCGCCCCGAGGCTCAGGCGCGCGGGCCCTCGCCTGAGCTGGGGGTGGCGTTCCGGGGTCCCCGTGCCCCGGGCCTCGGGGCTGTGACGCCGTGGGGTTGGGGATGAGACCAGGGCGGTGCAGGCCCGGTGTGAGGAGGGTTTAACAAGGCTTCTCCTGGTTTCGCAGAGCCGGGGGAGGGAAAATGGAAGAAAGAAAAGGTTGGGGTGGCCAGGAGCCCCGGGCTCCAGGGGAGACCATGGTCGTTACCTGCCCCCGCAGGAGCCTGGGGTTCTGGCCTTGGCTGTGTGACCCTGGGCAAGTCCCTGATCCTCTCCGGGCTTCTGCAGTGGAAGGAAAACCCCTGAGGGGGCAATCCCTCCCGAGGACACTGTGGAACTCCGTGCAGCCACAGGGTGGGGTTGAGGAATAGAGTCTTGTTTTTGGCCTGGTAAGTGGGAGCGTTGGCGTGCCTGGCTGTGTGCCCAGCCCAGTGGGCGTGGGGTAGGTGCTGGCGAGGGTGGTAGCTGGGTCTCAGGGGTCAGAAACCCTCCCTTAGACCAACCTGGGTGGGCTCTTGGGACCCTTGCTGGGAGGAGGGCTCTGATGACCCTGGGGGAGGGAGGCAGAGAGGGGAATGGGCTACTCAGGTGTACCCTGGGGACAGCGGTCCTTCCTCTTTCTGCCCCAGTCCTGACCGTTTCTTTGAAGCCAGGTCCACAGCTCACATCATGCCCAGGTGGTCCAGTGGTTCACCCTTGGAAGCCAGAGGGGACCAGGGCAAGGCAGGCTTTTTGTAGAGACCTGGTAGGATGCCCCCAAGGAATCACTCGCCTGGGCAGGGCTAGGAGGTCCCAAGAAGAGTCAGTTATTCATTCAACAAGTATTTCTTGGACACCCATCACTTGCCGGGTTTCGTGCTAGGCAGTGGTGACATTGTAGTGAACTGCACAGACACTGCCCCTTGTTGTTGGAGTGCAGAGTCTATAAATCTGGAAGTAGTGATAAGGGCGTTGGGAGAAGACGAAAAAGAGAAAAGGTGGTGAGGGAAGGCCATGCAGAGACCCGAATAAGGAGGAGGTCAGGAGGAGGAACATTCCGGATAGAGGGAGCAGGAAGTGGAAATGAGTTGAGCAGGTTGGAGGCATGTGGCCAGTGAGAGAGTGACAGGCAGTGAGGTACAGGGAGCAGGTAATGAGGGGTGTGGAAAAGCTAGGCAAGGAGTTTAGATTTTGCTAGAAGGCATTGGGAAGCTGGTGGAGGGATGTGGGTAGGGGAGTGGTCTGATCCCTCTGGCTGCTGTATGCAGGTGTGGAGTGAGGGGGTGGGAAGGAAGGGATGGAAGTAGTTGGGAATCATTCAGTAGTTCAGGTGAGATGGTGTTGGCCTTGACGATGGAGGTAGCTGAACAGATACACCCGTGGGCCCGATTGACAGGACTTGGTGGTTTGGAAGATGGAAAAGCACGATGGTTTGGGGTTTTATTAATAGTTCCAGCAACTGGGAGGATCGCGGTGCCATTGATTGAGTTGGAGTGGGTTGTGGGAGATAGGTTTTGGGGAGGAAAACAAGAATGCAGCTTTAGGGAGTTTATGGAGATTTCTGTTAGGCAATTGGCGATGACAAGCAGGCAGCTCTCAGAGTCTGGAGCTCAGGGATGAGGACTGGACTAGAGATAATATTTTCACTCAGGGCACGGCAGCGTTGGTTGGGTCCACAGGGGCAGTGCTGTTCTAGGCACAAGAGCTAAGCTTTCCAGTGCAGTGGCCACTAGCCCAGTGTGGCTATGGCTGTTGGGTACATACATGCGACTTGTCTAAATTCAGGTGTGCTAAAAGTGTAAAATGCACACCAGATTTCCAAGAATTAGCATGGAAAAAGATTGTAGACTATCTCATGAATAATTTTGATATTGATTACATGTTGAAATGCTAATCTTTTGGATATATTGGGTTAAATAAACTATATTATTGAAATTAATTTCACCTGTTTACTTTTACCTCTTTATAATGTGGGTACTAGAAAATTACATTTGTGCTAGTATTTTTTTTTTCTTTTTTTGAAGACAAAGTCTAGCTCTGTTGCCAGGCCTCAGCCTCCTGAGTAGCTGTGATTACAGGTGTGAGCCACTGTGCCCAGCCTTACACTGTATTTCTAATGTGCTAGAGGGTGGTTCCCAACCTATTTGGCACCAGGGACTGGCTTCGTGGAAGACAGTCCTTCCATGGCCAGGGGCGAGGGAGAGTGAGTGCCGAGAGTGAGGGTGGTCCTGGGATGACCCAAGCACACCACGTTCATTGTGCAGTCAGATCTCTCTGCCAATGACAGTCTGCACTTGCAGCCGCTCCTCAGCACTGGCACCACGGCAGATAATCAGGCACCAGACTCTTCATGAGGAGGGCGCAACCTAGATCCCTTGCACGTGGCAGTTCCCAGTAGAGTTTGTGCTCTTATGAGAATCCAATGCCACCGCTTATCCGATAGGTGGTGTGGGGCCCACGCAGTGATGTGAGCGGTGGGGAGCGGCCACGAAGAGGCCACAGACCAGCACCGGTCTGCAGCCCTGGGGTTTGCGTTGGGAACCGCAGTGCTAGTGGGACTTGTAGGGCGTGGTGGGTTGGGGCACCAGGGGGCAGCAGTGGTTAGGAAATCGAAGGGCATCTCAGGCAAGGGCAACCCTACAGGAAACCCAAAGGAGGGCTTCTTGACCTGACTCTCCCTGACTTCCGTTTCTGGGACCTCGTTAGAGCACAACTGTAGCACACCCTCTGAACTTCCCAACTCCTTGGCTGTCTCAGTTGCAGTTGAAGAACAGGCAGGAGGGGTCCCAATGAGGTGACAGTATGAAGCATGCAGGATGTTGCTGGTGCCTTAGCTCCTCAGTTCTCATCCACTTCATATCACTCCCAGCTGACATCGCCCTGCCAGGGGGACATTTCCACCCCTTGGGCTGAGCAGTTTATGCCAATCAACAGCTGGGTAGTCAAGGCAACCAAGGCAATAAAGCTCACAGAGGTTAATTTATATGAAATAAATGTGGCTGTAATCCATTTTCATTCATTATCATTCTAAACATCTTGTTTAATCTGCCTGCAGTGTTTCTAGGTGGCAGGAAAACTGCCATTAGGGAAAAAAGAGCAGTGAGACGATAGGGGGTGAGATTGGATTCACATCTGTTAGTTTGCTGTGACTTTTGTCAGCACCGCTGGGTGCCTGACACTGTGCTGGGCGCTTTGGGTTGTTTATTGTGTTGCCCTCAAGGAATATATGCCCAGATGCTTTAATACAGGGAGAAGGATGTAGAGGTATAAATAGAGACCTCAGAGGAAGTGCAAGTAACACCCGTGTGTGGGTGCGTGTAACTTTGAACTCAGAGAAGTTGCCAGGTAGCACGAGAGCGGACAGGCAGGATTTGGCTGTGCAATGGAGGGGTGGAGACAGGATTTTGCAGGCAGGACAGCAGGAAAGGACATGATTCAGGGAAGGGCAGGCATTGGCCACGTGGAACCGGGTCATGGAAAGCCAAGTTGGTGCTGGACCTTGAGAGGTCTTGATTTCCAGGTTAAGGAGATTGGACTTTAAATTGTAGGCATTTATGAGTTTTTCAGGAGGGACTAATCTGGACAGCACAGAGCTTGGAAGAAAGAAACCACTTGCCTGGAGCTTTTGGTGCTCATAGGACAGGGCAGGAGAGGAAAAGGTGCTTGTGGGAGGAAAGGAGGGAGGTCAAGAACCCCTCTGGGATTAGTGAGCTGGCAAATAAGGCAGTGTGGTGTAGTGGTTGAAGGTATTCATCTTGGAAGTGAAAAGACCTGGATTTGAGCCTTTGTCCTATAACTATTTTTGGTAATAGCTTTATAGAGATATAATTCACATACCATACAATTCATCCCCATAATATACTGAAATAAAAAAAAAATGAAGCGTACCATTTAATGATGTTTAGTATATTCGCACAGTTATCATCACCGCAATCACTTTCACTTTTTAAAACTAGAGACACAGAGGAAGTGCCATTAACATACTCATAAAATACTATTTCAAAGTGTACAATTCAGTGATTTTCTGGTTATTCAACCATCACCACTATTTATTTCTAGACATCTTCATCACCCCAAAAGAAACCTTTACCCATTAGCAGTCACTCCCCATTCCCCTTCCCCTCAGCCCCTGACAAACACTAATATACTTTCTGTCCCTATGGATTTGCCTGTTTTGGATATTTTCTAGAAATGACTCATACACTATGTAGCCTTTTGCATCTGGCTTTTTGCTCTTGGCCTTATGTTTCCAAGGTGCATCCACGTTGTAGTATGTAAAAGTACTTCATTTCTATTTATGGCCGAATAATAGTCCATTATAGGGATAGACCATATTTTGTTTATCCACTCACCACTTGATGGATGTTTGGATTGTTTCTGCTTTTTTATTATGAATAATGCTTCTGTGAATGTTCATGTACAGATGTTTGTATGGACATACGTTTTCATTTCCCTTGAACATATACCTAAGAATGGATTTGCTAGTCATACTCTATATTTAACTTTTTGAGGAATTGCCAGACTGTTTTCCAAAGAGGCTGCAGCATTTTACACTCCCACCAGTGATGTACGAGGGTTCTGATCTCTCCATATCCTTGCCAACACTTACTTCCATTTAAAAAAATTATAGCCATCCTAGTGGGTGTTAAGTGGTACCTTTTTGTGGCTTTGGTTTGCATTTCCTTAATGACATTGAACATCATTTTGTCTTTGGCCGTTTGTATATCTTCTTTGGAGAAATTTCTATTCAAGTCCTTTGGCCATTTTTAGATTGAGTTGTCTTTTTATTTTTGGGTTTTAAGAGTTCTTAATGTATTCTGTATACTAGGCCCTCATCAGATGTGTGATTGAAAATATTTCTGCTATCCCATGGGTTGTCTTTTTACTTTTTAAATAGTGTCCTCTGAAGCACAAAAGTTAAAAAAATTTTTTTTAATGAATCCCAATTTATCTATTTTTTCTTTTTCTTTGGTTACTTGTGTTTTAAGTGTCATATCTAAGAAAGCATGAAGGTTTACATCTATGTTTTCTTCTAAGAGTTTTATAGTTTTAGCTCTTACATTTAGTTTTTCTCATCCATTTTTAGTTAATTTTTATATATGGTGTGAGGTAGGGGTCCAACTTCATTCTTTTGTATGTGGGTATCCAGTTGTCCCAGTACCATCTGTTAAAGACACTATTTTTTGCTCCATTGAATTGTCTTGGCACCCTGGTCTAAAATCAATTGACCAGGCCAGGTGCAGTGGCTCACACCTATAATCCTAGCACTCTGGGAGGCTGAGGCAGGAGGATTGCTTGAGCTCAGGAATTTGAGACCAGCCTGAACAAGAGCAAGACCCCATCTCTACTAGAAATAGAAAAAATTAGCTGGCTGTAGTGGTACATGCCTGTAGTCCCAGCTACTCAGGAGGCTGAAGCAGGAGGATCACTTGAGCCCAGGAGTTTGAGGTTGCTGTGAGCTAGGCTGATGCCATGCACTCTAGCCTGGGCAACAAAATGAGACTGTCTTGAAAACAAAGAAAGAAAAATAAAAAAAGAAAAGAAAGTAAAATCAACTGACTGTAAACATATTCCTACCACTTTTGAGCTCTGTAATTTAAGTGTCAGTTTTCTCATCTGTCAAGCAGTATAATAATAATAATATCCAGGACTAACTTCTCTATCAGCCACAGGAGGCATAATGTCTAGGCCTGGCAATACTTTTAGGGGTCCATGAAAACGTTTTAGTTTCTTTTCATTCATTCTTTCTTTTTTTTTTTTTTGAGACAGAGTCTCACTTTATTGCCCAGGCTAGAGTGAGTGCTGTGGCGTCAGCCTAGCTCACAGCAACCTCAAACTCCTGGGCTCAAGCAATCCTGCTGCCTCAGCCTCCCAAGTAGCTGGGACTACAGGCATGTGCCACCATGCCCAGCTAATTTTTTCTATATATATATTAGTTGGCCAATTAATTTCTTTCTATTTATAGTAGAGATGGGGTCTCGCTCTTGCTCAGGCTGGTCTCGAACTCCTGAGCTCAAATGATCCGCCCACCTCGGCCTCCCACAGAGCTAGGATTACAGGCTTGAGCCACCACGCCCGGCCTAGTTTCTTTTCAAATCAGAAGAAGAAAATAAACTTTCAGGTCAAATAAATTAATATTAATATATTTATCTCAATGCAGTTGTGAAATAGAATTTTTCATGTTTTTTTATGGAGAAAGGGGCCCATAAAGGCAACAGTGCCTTGGACCCGGAGAGTCCTACTGAGGCCCTGATAATATCTACCTCAGGCACAGGCTGCTCTTTCCTGTCACTGTGGAGCTCTGAGCCCCACCACGCCCTGGGCCCACAAGTCTCCCAGATGGCAGGGCCAGGCCTAGGGCGGGCAGCCTGAGCGCGGCCCTGGAGCTTGAGAACCTCACATTGCCCCTTTTAGTGTCGAAGGGAGACTCGGGTAAAGTGCTCTCAGGGTTGCCCCTCCTGCCCCTCTCTCCTGGTCCTAGAGCAGGGAGGGGCTGCGTGTGGCATCAGGTAATGCCCCACCCTTGGCATCAGGTCTGGCCCACTTGGACCCTCCATCCCCCTGCCTGTGCCCAGTGTGGGCTTTTGTGTTCCAGAACCAACTCTGGTTTCTTTAGTTCTCAGGCTTTTGAGACGAGGCTTATTGTTGCTTTCGCCTGGTGGGTCTTAACTACTTCTCCACTTCCCCAGATCTTCTTTCCTGGTCCTGAGTATTTCCTTTGCATTCTTCTTTGAGTCCACAAATATTACTTATCAAGTCCTTATTGTGTTTCAGACAAAAGGAATAACAGTAGTGGCAAACAGATATCACTGAGAACATTCTAGACCAGTTAGAGTTGATATACGAGTTACTGAATAAACCATTATGCGTATTAACTGCTGGTGAATTATGGAGAGAGGAAGAGGGCGATGTAACTGAGAGCAGGGCTAGGTATTGGATCCTTCAGAATGGCTGGTCAGGAAAGGCTTCTGAGGAGGTGATATTTTAGTTGAAACATAAATATATATGTGTGTGTGCGTGTGTATATATAAAACCCCAAAGTAGGGTTATTGTGAGGATTCAATGTGATAATCATGTCAAATCCCACGTGCTGTGCTGGCGCATAGTAGCCCATCAGTAAAGAGTGGGGAGCAGACAGAATCCCCCTCCCCAGCCTGGGCCCCTTTAACAGCAGAGAAGTGGGGGTTTTCTGCCCCACCAGCGCCTTGGCAGGGTGGCAGATATTGACTGTGCAAACCCGTGCAGGAGGTACTTAGTGAGCTCAAGGGAAGGTCAGTGCTGAGGAGCTGGCCTTCTGCCCTGACTTCCTGCTCTGACACCTCTGAGGGCTTCATGGGGTGCCGTGGCCTCGCTAGACAGAGAGGTGCTGAGGTGGCGAGGAGGGAAGCGAGGAAGGGGCACTCTGCCCCAACGCTGTCTGGGTTGCTAAAGGTCCCGGCTGTGACTCCCTGAGTATGTCAGGCCGAAGCCCAGTGTCCAGCTTGGTGAGAAGGCAATGACCATGCAGAGTGACTCATAGGACCCTGATAGCCAATGGCCTTTTTGTTTTGTTTTTTTTTATTGAGGTGAAATTCAATAATAAAATTAACCATTTTATTTTTTGTAGCATAATAATAAGTATCAAGCAAAAAATTAACTATTTTAAAGTATATAATTCAGTGGCCTTTAGTATATTTATAGTGCTGTACAACCAATACTTCTACTTAGTTCCAAAACATTTTTATTACCCTCAAAATAAACCTTATACCCATTAAACAGTCACTCTCCAATCCTCCCTTGTCCCAATCCCTGACAACCACTAATCTGCTCTTTGTCTCTATGGATTTACCTTTTCTGGACATTTCATATATGTGAAATCATACAGCGTATGATCTTTTGTGTCTGGGGCTTCTTTTACACAGAATAATGTTTCCAAAGTTCATCCATGTTGTAGCATGTATCGGTACTTTGTTCTTTTTCATAGCTGAATAATATTCCATTGTATGGACATACCACATTTTGTTTAACCACTCATCAGTTGATGGGCATTTGGGTGATTGTGAATAATGCTGCTATAAACACTTGTGCACAAGGTTTTGTTCAAATGTCTGTTTTCATTTCTTCTAGGAGTAGAATTGCTGGGTCATATGGTAATTCCATTTCACTTTTTGAGGACCACCAATTTACATTTCCGTCAGCAATGTATGAAGTTTCTCCACATGCTTGTCAACTCTTGTTATTTATTTATTTATTTTGCTTTTTGACTCTAGCCATCCTCCTAGGTCTCAAGTGGTTTCTCATTGTGGTTTTGATTTGTGTTTCCCTAATGATTAATGATGTTGAAATTCTTTTCCTGTGCTTGTTGCCATTTGTTCTTCTCTTTTCTTGAGCAGATTAGAGGCCCGCGTGGAAGCCAGGTTGGATAGAACTGTGTTGTCTAGAGGAGTTTCTTAGATGCGCCAGTGGTATAGTCTGAGATTCTTTGATCTAAGCCTGGTGAGTTCTACCTTACATCCTATCAGGAAACCTTGCCCTGTAGGATGCTCTGGGGAACAGCTAGACTTAGATGTTAAACATGCAGTCTAGTGCCCTTTCTGCCTCATGTGTCCTGGTGGCCCCTTCTCTACCCAGGTCTTGCTGTAGGTTTAGGACCTTTCCCACTGGCCATACTATTCCTAAGGGGTAACAATTGTGTGTTTGGAGCCCTCCTCCCTTGCCCAGACATATTCCTTATGGTTTGTGTAGCTGGATCTTGGCTACCATAGCCTTTGTCCACTTTGGCCTCACTGAATTTCTCTCTCCACATCCTACTCATTCCAGTTATCTTAGATTTCTTGGTCTCCAAGGTGTCCTAGACTGTCCCTGTTGGTCCCGCGTGGACACAGTTGGCAAACTTTCCAGCGCAGGGGCTTCTCTGTCCTGTCGCAGCTAAAGAAAAAGACAGGAGACTAGCTGGCTGGCCTCCCCAAGGAGAAGGGTGTTGGGGTGACAGGTGATTCACATTTCAGTTCTCACCGGGAATGGTGGGGAGGTCCCTGGAGAACCCTGGCTCTGGAGAAGAAGGGGGTTGCCATGCCAACCCTCAAGGCAGGAGTATGACAGTGATAAAAACCTGCATGTCATTTTTTTAAAATTTTAAAGACATTTATTCTGAGCCAAATTTGAGGACCATGACCCAGAGCCACTCCCAAGAAGACTTGAGCAAGTGTACTCCTGCGTGTCATTTGTAAGGTGCAAACCTCTGGCCTGCTTTGGGCCTAGGAATTTCTCCTTTCTGCAAGATGGCTCTTGCCTTCTTCAATCTCTCACTCACTCACTGACTCATTCACAGCATCTGTTTACTGAGTGCCACCTCTGCAGGGCCCTGTGCTAATAAGCCTTTAGACTAAAAAGCCCAGCATTTGAGGGCCTCATAGTCTAGGGAGATAGGCGGACATTTCAATGCAATGTGATGGGATGTGTGTTATAGTTGAGATATGTGTATGAAGGACAGTGGAAACCCAGCCGGAGGAGGAATAATTCTGCCTTAAAAGAAAGAATGGGTAGCTTGAGCTGTAGGGAAAAGGTGCCATTTGAGCTGGATCTTGAAGGAGGAGAGGCTGACAGGGGGAGAAAGGCATTCTAGGTAAAAGACTCAGGGATTCTTCCCAAGGACTCAGCTCAAGGGTGATTTTGGGGGAAGCTCAGAAGCCCACTGCATTTCCATTCACGTGTCTCCCTCCCCTAATGGCAACACCTTGAAGTCCAAAGACCTACACTTCTGGTCTAGGCTTAGACTGTCTCTTGTCCTCCCCTGTAAATTCATCTGTCCTATGTCCCACCCATTCCAGTTGCAGCCGATTCATGTGATAAACTCACTCATGCTAGGAATGGATGGGTTAGTTATTATAATTAATGCAATTCACCTAGCATTAATTTAGCCTTACTTTGTGCATGGCACAGGAGTAATTATAGTGTGGTGCTTAAGGGGCCAGGCTTAAAATCAGAATGACTTGGGTTTGAATTCTACTCATTAGCTTGGGGGGTCTCGCTCAGGGTACTTAACCTCTCTTTTTTTTCCTCTATAAAATAGAAAAAATAATGCTCCCCAGTGTTGTAGAGATTAAATAAGAGAACACATGTGTGAATTTTGAACATAGTGCCTTATATAGTGAATATTAATTAAATGGTGGTATATACAGTATATATGTATATTTACACACAAATATATAATATGTGTATAAATATATACCCCAAATATATACATATAAAATATATATGCATAGTATTTACATATAAAATATATGAACATAGTATGCACATATACATAGTTTGTAATATGTGTGTGTGTATACATTTATATCTACTCTTAGGAAGTTCGAAGACTTCAAATGGGAAAGAAAAGTGCTCAAATATGCTATAAAGTAATAATGTATTTTTTCCAAGTTATATATTAGCATTAGAAACAGGATCTCCTGGAGACATTAATCAAAGGATAGTTATTCCCAGTGAGATTCAAGTTTTTTTTTTTTTGAGAGGGAAAATAGGATCAGTGAATGGAAGGAGGTAGACTTCTTCCCAATATATATTTTATGGGAGCATGTTGGAGGTTGTGAGCTCCTCATGTCCTGGGGGTGACCTTGCATAGGCTGGCTGACTGCTGGTAGCAGGGCTTCCTGGGTCCTGGGAGCATTTTGCAGAGGGCTGTCTTTTCTACCCCTGTTCCCAGAAGCCCTTGATCTCTCCCTGTGTGGCACCTCCCTCCCTTGGCAAGATCTGGAATTCTGTAGTTATTGTGGTGCCAGAGGCAGCTGCCAGGGCAGGTGCCTCCTGCAGGTGACCTGGCACCTTATCTCGCCTGGCCCCATCTCTCTCCTGCCTTTCCCGGCTTACCTCCTAGAAATAACCCAAGGCCAAACATTAATTGTGAAACCATAAAACCACGTGAAGCTCAGATGGACTCCAGCGGCCTGGACTCTTGGTGCCCTGTTATCGAGAAATGCTGCCTCCCCCCCATGGGTGGGGAGGGTGGGGTGGCTGGGATGGTGAGGGACCCAGCACTTCAGCCTTCCATCCTAGTAGACCAGTGGGCAGAGAATGCCTCTGTTGCCCGTGGCTTCCACAAGGGCTGTTGAATCTGATCCTTGGGCTTGGGGACAGACCACAGCGGCATCTCTTAACATCGACAGATGCTAAAGATGCAATCTAGAATTCTCCTAGCTTGATGTGGGCTGTCATGTACAAATATGTGTATGTAAATATTTCATAGACACCTATATAGTACTGAAAAACACATCCACCACTCATGTACCACTCATGTTCACGGATGGTGAACACTCATGTAAATATTTCATAGACACCTATATAGTACTGAAAAACACATCCACCACTCATGTACCACTCATGTTCACGGATGGTGAACATCCATCCGTGTACTGTGTCTTCTTCATCCCCAGAACCTTGCATAGTGCCTGCAACATCAACTCATCTTTGTTGAACTGATGAGTGAACGGTGAATGAACAAATATTTACGCCCACACACATGCTCATCCACTCATGTACACATTTGCAGGAGGGTAACTGCAGGTAAACACATGCATGTTCGCGTTATACCTACACAACACACACATTCAAACCAAACACAATAGCAAAATGCACCTGTCCATACACACCTGCATGTGTGTATGAATGCGTATGTAAATTTACAGACTCCTAAATAACTCTGCAGAACAAGCAGCGGTGGTGGCTATGATGAGAGAATATGGTTCCACAGATGCTGGACTGGGC